>KN882707.1:24776-47902 GCA_000934455.1 Apostichopus parvimensis
TTTCATATTATACCAAACATCAGGTTTCTTACTACATGTTTACAATTTCATATTATACCAAACATCAGGTTTCTTAATGTTTACAATTTCATGTTGATACTAAAATGATAGTCTTTTCCACAGGCCAATAATCAGCTTTGCACTGGAAAAGCAGTGATCTACTTAACCAAGCACTGTTCCAGAAAAGATCACAGCAATCTCACTAGAATAAACAGGTCAAGAGGAATAAGAATCCCCAAGGACTTGATTCAAGTTACCTAACCTGATATGATGAAAGAGACCATTCTAGCAGCATATATGATGATAAGATGTAAAATCAATACAGGGCCTGGATACCAAACTCTCTAGGTCTCCAGAGAACTGCAACATCCCAGAACATGACATGGAGGTGAAGGATAAATTATCCAGTCATGCATAGACTTGGGTTTACACCTTATTCCTATGGGTATTGTCCCAGGAAGACATGGTTACATTGACCACATACACAGCATCATTGGTCTAAAGTTATACTAGTCCTTTCGAACTCATCACCATGACAACAATCTTGAATGGCTTTTCAGACATTTGTCCGACTGTGTACAAACCCTTACCTTCTCCATTGAAACCACCTAAGGAACAAATACACTAATGTTGACTAATGTGAAATATTAATATAGAGCAACTCACTAATTCACTCTTCGGTCATTCCACACAAAATCAACCAAAGGTTTGGCAGGTAACCTGTTGGATATGGCTCATTTGTAGATATTAGTGAGTTAGGAAGGTGTGCAAAACTTGGGTGTTCTCAGATTTATGCTTTTTGAGTTAGAGCTTTTTTAGTTGAGGTGCCACGCCCACTTTTGCGCGACTGAGCATGACTCCATTACAAAGTACCAACTTTTGTGTCCTCTTAAATCCTTGATAAAACATGCTTCTTGTCTCGTATCTTTTGACTCTTCTGAAATAAGTTTTCAAACTGCTGTTTGTTTGGTTAGTTTGGCATATGGATTTAAAGTCACCTTCTGAGGCTGTAATCAGAGAGATGTTATCTCCTCTCAATATAGAGATGGCCATGGACGATATGGAAATAGAGTAGACACTGCACAAGTGATTTTGCAAAAGTTGAGCCCTGTCATTGCACATGTGGACAACAGTGTTCTAATCACGATAGGTGTGCAACATAGGTCAAGGTTCCTCAAAGAGTGGGAGTCATGTTAACAAGATCATGACATGTTTTATCCATGTATTGCTTTGTGACCTCATTTTATAGTTGATATTTCTGATTATTCCGGGGGTAAGTTAATATTTAAATAGTTTTTACACTTACTCTTTGATTGGTCACGCTACTGTGAGGACCTCTCAGTTTAGCTGGAGACATCTGGTTCTGCAGTTTCTCAACTGGTAATGGTTTTAAACCTAACTGCTCTCGGATAGTACTGAAATGAAATAGAGCCATAGAAATGACAGGTTACATTACATATACAGTAAAACTCTGATTATCCCAACCCCTTATATCAGAAGATGCGATTTTCTGAACTGGCCATCCATTCAGTAATAACATGTCTGGAGCCCTAGTGTCTGTGGTATTGATTCCAAGTACTGTACAGTACTCACATAATACAATGTAAATTTGTAAACTTACATAGCGATCAGCTTTCAAATTCTTGACAATGCATGTATATTTTCATTTATTTGTCCATGGTCTTATCAAATAGATTATCACCTACTACATAAACATCTGATTGTTATTTGTATGAAGATTATTACAGCTTTACAAAAGAGTTGTTATTTTCGGATCACTCATTCACAACTATTAACATTCATTAGGCTAACGCTTGTGTGCCTAGTATGTAGGCTATGGCCTTTTATTATGTGATTCCAGATATGAGCCATTGACACCTTTCTACTCCCCTCAAACATTTATACATCAGTCGAATTCTTGCTGTGGCAAAACCTTTTGATGATAGTGTGCATAGGCTCACTGTATGAGTAGCAGTTACAGATTACAATCTTCACACTTCGTTACAATGCTGAGATGATTTAAATGTGAGTGCATCAGTTTAGATTTATTAATTTTCAGAAATCCCCCAATCTGCAATAATTACAAGGAAGTTTATGACAAATGAGGCCATTGAATTAAACGATGATGAATCTAACCAGTCAATTTGAAATTGAATTAAACTGATTGGAACTTAATAGACAGGCTTAGGTTTTAGCGGGAAGTTTGGAGGTGGTTTTAATTAATAAAGAAAGGCGACTTGGGTAACCTATTGAAAGTTCAGCTAAGGGTGGTACAATAAACACCAATCTTAAATAAAATGCGAGACATTCAGTCAAGCCTCTACACTTGTGATCTAGATAGAGATATCATTACATCAATTTTCAAATTTTGCATGGCAATTATTTAAAATAAAATACAAAATTGTATGGTGGTGAAAGCCAATATTCTTCCTTGTCACAACTGCAATAAGGGATTCCCCTTCTATCATTTCTTTTCCCACTATTGGGAGCGGGTAAAATTAATGAATGACCAAGTCACTTTTTAACTACCATGTTAAAAAGGGAATGCACTCCAGAAAAAGTCACCCGGCCCACTTGTGTGTGTTCTTGATCTTTCGGCGAACAGTAATGACGATCACTTCAAGTTCAATTATTCAAAAATGAAAGAGCTTACAGGGCCCAAGCTGAAACTACAGTACTTGTCCTTACTTTTCTTGACAAGAACCTCTAAAGTTGTCAGTGAAATTTCTGGTGCTTGATATGGGAATCAGTATTAGACTAGGAGACACCACTGACACTAGTATTTCCTGTACTATATAGTAAGAGGCCTATACAGCAGTAATATATAGACTACTGAACATGTGGTCAGAGTGGTGAGTGGTGAGCCTGCCTGTGTATCTCGCTAACCTTCTATCATCTAACCTCGCTTACGGATTCAGAGGCTTAACTTAATCTGCCGCAAGTCTCAGTTACCTGACCATCTTCAAACTTGTTCTAATCTATCTACTTTGAAGAGTTTGCTGAAGACTCATTTTTCTGTTCTGCATTTCAGTGTTGATGCTTTGTGAAGCACCATGGGCAGTGACTCGTCTCCTGGCATGGCACTACATAAATCTACATTATTATTATTACATGGGTTGTATATATATGGTCCCGATCAGTTCAGATAATCAAGATTTACTATATTTCACTTTGACTGTTCCTGATATGTAGTCATTTTACTGCTACTATTTGCTGATAAAGAAATGAATCCTTTGGTTATTTTCTCTAATCACTTTCTGTCTACAAATCAAATTCACATACCCAGTTTAAGAACCAGAACAGAAAAATACTTATGGTTTTTTACTTTGACTTATGCTGTGTCACCAGAAGTAGCTCTTATAACATAAATGTTCTGAATCACTATTGTGATGTAAAATTACACTACATGGCAAATAAACACAGATCATGTTTGCAAGGTTTTCAATATTTTGTGTTTCTACAATTTCACCTTTGGTGACCTCAAATGACCTACACCAAAAACAAAAGGGTTATTGTACTTAATATGGGACATCCACATGCAAAGTATGAGATTCATTACAGTTTCCCATCTGGAGATATTGTTTACGTTTCAGTTTGACATTTGGTTACCTCTTCAAAATGACCTTTGACCTCCATCAATAGCAATAGGGTTCTTCTCCTCAATATGGGGCATCTACATGTCAAGTATGGTCCTTCTTAAGGTATCATGTTTACAAGCAAGGCGTCACATGCACGCACAATTACACACTCGCACACACACACATACACACACACGCCATTTACAACTGCATTGGTTTTTTTCTCTTGTAATCGAAACCAATATAAACTATCTGGTATAAAATGTATTCAAACTGGTCCAAAATCATACGCAACCTATGCATAATTTTCTAGATGATTTTTCATTGGATTTAAAACATAAAGATTTAAATCATAATCCACAAAATACTATGAACCAGAATGCAAAAATGCATAAAGGTTTTGATGACTTCATTACAATAGACTTCTGCTTGTTCACCAAACATAGCTCTTATAATATAAATGTCCTTCTTTCTACCATGAAATATCATGTTTAAAAGGTTTTTAGAGTTTGAGGGCTGGTGACCTGATGATCTTTGTCCTCCACCAAAAAATTCTATTCAATTCTTTTATTCAATATGACACATCCACATGCCAAGTATGAGAAATATCCATGCTTCCTAACTTGAGACATCGTGTTTACAACATTTTGTTTACAACATTTTCGATATTTGACATTTGAAAGTTGATGAAAGATGACAGTCATTAGTGGAAGTGGAAAACCCTCTCGGCCACAGAAGAAAGGTCAAATCCTTTGACAGTGACACAGAAAAGCTTATCATCAAATAAAGGGTATGAGTTTGAAAGCTTGTAAAGGTTTCCAAACTTTGACCTCTGTTGAATTCAAATGACCTTTGATTAGCATCATATTTGGGCAAATATTTGGACAGAATCTGTCACTTAATGTACTAGTTGAAATGACAAGCACTTATAAGGGAAACTGTAATGGGATAAGGTTGGAGTATTCTGTGTCAAAATAAATCCCTGAGGTCTTTAATATTGAGAATTCAGAGCAGTTTTCTTTTAAGATATTGTGAAGTAATTTCTGACTAAACTTAGATACAAATGACATCTTAAACAGCATGTTAAACCTGTACCAATAACGTCTGGTGAGAGCACGGATGTATACCAAGATAGTGAGAGTATTGATGAAACATTACCCTGACATGGTGTAAACTTTCAGCAATTACTAAGTACAGGTAGGTTCTTTAAAAATACAAATCATTCTCAATTTCAGAAAAAAAATCAATTAAAGTCTGATCAATTATGTGATTTCCTGTACTCCATGTCCTTGTACAAAATGTCTTGCTGGAAGTGTCAAAGCATATTACTGACCACATCCCTAACTAAGAAGAAAAGCTTTCAGGGATTCAATTGTACTAACCAAACAACCATTGACTTGAAGAAAATTAGAAGTCTCAACTTGAAAACAAAATTATCCAGCTACAGTGCATTTAAGGTTTTACACACTTTCCCCCTTGCTGACCTCATTGTAGCCAAAATGACATCTGATGAAACTGCCTATATATGAAACATGAAACAAAGAGTTTGCATCTAAAACTGAAACTAAAAGTAATATTTACAAAGTTTCTTTATGGAATTTAGCTATCCCAGTGCATACATGTGCATGCTAAATATTATTAACATCACCACCTCAGCAAAAATCAGTTTGCAAACCATGTTATACACTTACGGTGTTTTGATCTTGAGGGTGTTTTTAGTACGTGATTTAAGTAGTAACTTGATACTCATTTATCCATGACCAATTACAAAACATATGTTGGTCATGTCATATTTGCCTCTTCTGTCGTACCAGGTATACGCCAGGCTAAATGGCTTGTGACACTACATTAGCACTATACAGTAGAAGCCAAACTCAACCTCCGTAGCCACAGAAGTGTTAGCTTTGTCCATGTCCATATGACAGCTATTGCTTAAGTCGCAGAATTTATGTTACAGCAAGTTGCTTCAAACAATTTCTTTTTGCGCTCTTTTTAAACCTCTAACTGATCGCAAGGCTGCAAAGTTGTGTACATGTATTCTATACTGTGATGCATCGTGTGCACTTGCTTGTTGTACGTGAAGTTAAAGGAGAAATAAACTCTGGGTTTTAGCAGTGTCCATGCGGTAGGGGATAATTTTTAATTCCATTTGTGGAATAACTAAGCAAAATAAAGTTTCCCTGAATTTTACGCGAATTTCCCAATTATTTTTTTACCCATTTGAACAATGGTCATTTTGTCATTTTGAGTATTGAGGGCGCTTCAAAAGTGACATAGGCGAGCCACTTCGTACTGTAACTTCAAAACAATGAAGCTTTGCATACGAGTTATAGTCTATTCACAATAGGTTCGAGCATCTCGCTTAGCTTATTTCGCCGGTTAAAATGCCTGAATGCCAAGCCTTTGGTTGTGTTAACCGAATTCAGGTCTGTTGGTCAGACATTCTCCTGCGTTCAACAAAGCTTTTTCCGCGAACAATCCATGGCAGCATACCCTCTCCTTCTCGCTTTCCAATGGCGAACACAGCGCACACAGACACCATTCTTCGCAGTGGCTTGCAGAACTGGTACTCGTATCAGCAACGGAATTCGAGCAAACATCACCAACAGTCGCAGACTGTGATTCTTTGCACAACTCCTCCTCTCGATGTCTCAGTTCTTCCTCTAAATATTCTGGTTCGAAAAGATATGATTCCAATTCAAAGGCTTCCATTTTCTTCTTTCAAGATATTTGCTCGACAGTAAATGATTTAACTTTTGGAGTGCAATGATGGATGTAAGTAACGCTATCGCTAGGACAGAATATGCGGTGAAAGCAATCTAAACACGGTAAAATCAAATCATTGAAAAGATCCCAAAATTTATATTTCCACTGATACTCGTTACAATAATAAATTTTACACACTTTTTAAGCATTTTTTACCGATCAATAAAGACATAAGATATTTTATGATCGATATTATATTCATTACTATTGTTGAAAGTACAATTCTAATTATTTTAGGGATTGGCAACTATTTTTTCTTGAAATACGCCAAGTGGCTCGATTTTGTCACGGTATATCCGGGAACTGGCTCAATTCAAACAAAATGGCGCGACACATGAACTACATTCAAATCGTTCGTTCATTTCAAAGAAGGGATTTTTATGCTTTTCTATTGCTTTTACTGGAAAGACCATCTGCAAAAAAAGCTAGGGTTTATTTCTCCTATAATATCTATTGTGTTGTTGCCAGCTCTTATGTGTGATGTGTTATGGTGTACTGTAAGAGGCTTATCTTGCAGAAGCAACAAGTAGCAAATGTAACAGGACTTGGACTCTAGCTGCAAGCATTCAGGCAAGACTCAATATAATCTTGCCAGGCAATCATTGGCGGTTAAATTGATGAGCCGTCCATTAATTGTATCTATCTCTTGGCTGCGTTTGTGATTGGCTCTTAGAGCAAGGTGCTAATTAATATTAATATTTTTAGACACAGTATATGGCATCGTAGTAGTCTCCTCCACATGATAGGCAGAGCTTTAGTTAATCTCCACATTTGGCAGATCTGTCTGGATAAGCATTCAAAAAAGAACGGTCTCATAATAATTATTCACTGAATTTGATTTAATCTCTACATGTGATTCAACTTACTTTACCATTGATTGAACTTCATCATACTCACAATAATCTGACGACTGAATAAATCAACAGCTTCAAAACCTAACTCTTATTCAACCCCTGGCAAGATCCTCTAACCGAACCCTCTAGCTGTAGATAATTCCGTAATCGAGATGCTCCCTTTCGTTTTCATGAAACAAGTACAAAATTGAAGAAATATTCAAAACGCACCAAGATTAACAGTATATTCATCAATCTTTATTGATAACTATTCAAGTAGATTTCAACCCCAACTGCCCTGGTCAGTGAAGATGTTCCCTTGATGTGGTTGGATGCTTAAAATTAGTTAAGTATTTCCATTAGGACAATTTCCTACAAGTTTGATTAATGAGAGGTCTTTGGTTTAATCTGCACTTCACTTTTAAAAGCCTGTTGCATTAAACCCATGGCTGGAAGAAGAACAAGCCTAAAGATAAGCCTAGGCAGTTAGTGACAGTAGAGTGTAGTCAGGCTTAACTTTCAAACACTTTCTACTACTATTATCATAATTACTTGTGGTTTGTGAACTTTCATTTAGTTTAGAGGTGGATTGGATGCTCTGAGTGATTCATCACCAATTACACGCAGTGATGATCATTTCTTGATCTTGGCAAATTAAGAGTTTTATCCTTGCATCTAGATGTCAGCTGTCTGAGAAAGTTATCATCCCTTGGAGCCATGCTGTCTGTAACCATGATAAAAGTCACAGTCACTCAACACTTACAATCCCTGAGCTATCACACCAAACTACACAACACTGCCAAACAATATCAAATACACCATTCATTCTTACTGCCAGACTCTAGCATTTTGCAATCTGATAAGTTGTGCCCTTACCTTCAGGGAAGATTGGGTCTTCTTCATAAGGTAAACTGAAGATTTGTGCACGGTTTGTGCTTGCAGAACTTGCCTACTTCGATAATTGCAAAAGACATAAGACCACAGAAGTTACTGCCAATGTGAAAGACAAGCTCACACTAATAATGCTGGTAGGTTATGACTAACTGAAGGTTAGCAAATCAAAGAACAAATTTGCACAATTGCTTTCAACACACCATCATCAAAATGGTGGTTACTCATCAAATTAATAATCATACAAATTAGGTAGCATTCTGAGAGTCATTTTTTCTCCATGTTTCTAACAATAAAGGGCAATCTCTTTGTTTTTCAAAGGTGGAAGGACAACTCTTCTTGTCTACAGAAACCATTTGTGAGTCACACTTAGGATTCATATTTTAAGGAATGCCTCAGGGAATGACATCCTCCACATAGTACAAGTTGAAAATTTGCATTTCCTTGTAAAATTACCTCAAGGCAAGCAATGAATGCAGTCAATATGTAACATACTAAAATAAAGCTAGCTGCAGCATTACTGTATATCATTCAGCAAAAAGTACAGGGATGGTAACAAGTTACAGTATACTGTACACATGTATGACAAAAACAGCAAGGTTAGATGCTGATGAAGCAACACTACAGCACATTGCACTGAAGTGGGCAGCCTTCAGGAACAAGGACAGTAGAGGGATGAGATAGTCACAATAATAGGGGACAAGTGGTCAAGGGGAAGGGGAAGGTTTGGTCAGGTGAAGGTAAGAGGGCTTTGGGATGGGTGAAACAATAACACTTACTTTGTTTCCTCAAGAGTCATGAATTCAATGGAGCTATCTCTGTTTTCTTTGTCTTCACAATTGGGAATGTGGCCATTGGTACTGGTATATGATGGTGATGGTACAGGATATTCTTCTCCATCCTCCATAGCTCTGTTGACTTCATCATTTGTCACAGCTTGAGAGAGAGAAGCAGCAAACATATGAATTCAAGTTTATAATTGGGGGCAGAATGAAAATGGTGCATGTGGATTAGAAGTGACTGTTCACCATGGTAACAAGGTTGCCACAATGAATATGTTGGCAGTATGTTTGCTGAGTAGAGACAGGCTAGTGAAGCGCAAGGGGGACTCCAGAGAAGGGTTTCTCATATATAACCCGTAATGTGTATCATCCCTTATGTCTTAACATAAGTAAGTGAAATTAAAGTTACATGATTCACACAAGAAAAAAACATAAATCTAACTGGGAAATCACAAAACAAAAAGAGCAATGACATTTAGCCAATCACATTGAGCTTATCAAAACAATACAGAACTGACCAATCTCATTCATTCTACTATTAAAGTATGCCAGTTAGATGGACTCACTGAGCTGAATTCATAATATTATCATGCATCCAATCGTAACAAATACAGCATTTACAGTATGAGTTATACCATGGCCAGATATACTCCTATTTATTTATTAAACTCAAATGACTCTCAAATGTAAAATAGACAAAATGCTAGAAGATGCATTTTCTGTGAACACATTTCAGGTTCAAGGCTGACATTTCAGGTTCAAGCCTGACATTTCAGGTTCAAGCCTGACATTTCAGGTTCGACCTTCGGAACAATGTTTCTGGTTCTTGTACTCACTAAGTGGATCCACATAACAAGTATGAACTACATTCAATCTTTACTGAGTGGCAGTGTTTACAAGTTTTTCAGACCTAACCTTTCTTGACCTCAAATGACTTTGACATTTGCCAAAAAAATTACAAGTATGTTCATACATGCTTTCACTTTGGAATAACAGTATTTACAAGCCAAGGCTTCTCAAGTGCATGACAATCTCAAAACTAGGAGCCGGTCTGGCTTTTTTTCCTGAGATTGTGGTAGCCCTATAACAATTTGAGAAAGCCTGTAACAACTTAAGAAGCAACATTGCATCTTCCACACCCATAGAAACAAATAACATTATTGAAATTTGCTTCCAAATGGCCTTACCATTATTGAGTGTTTGTGAACAGCCTTACATGGCTGTGCACACAACACAACGTTAAGGCCTCTTCATCACATTAACATCATGAAACATTTCTGGCCGATCCAGACAAAAGCTTGTGAACTCACTGCCAAACTAAGACCATTTCACACAATTATTTCGCATTGAGATTGGTCATAGTAAAAAATCTAACTAGACGAACTGTTAAGTTTCATAAACACTGCCTGGTCACAATGAAACTACATCCAACCAGAAATAAATACGACAGAAAATGTCCAATAGAACCGCTGTACTACAAATAGTACACCTTTCTTCATGCAAAGTAAGGCTTCCGAACGGCACGTTGAAGCCAATGAAAATATGTTTGAGTTTTCAGTTTTGAGTTTTAGATTCTACGGATGCCCATAAGCTCATTTCCAATTGCCAATAGCATTGCCAATAGCCTCCTATTCGTATGAGGCGTATTGCACAATTTATCTGATAGGCTGGTCAGTGGGAGATACAATAGCTTATAAAACAAGATTTCCACAATGGCGTCTGGTGACTCCAACTGACCTTTGACCTAATAAAATCTTGTACTGAACGTGTACCAACTACATACTAAATATGATATTCGTCCAAGCTTACTGTACCTCCTTGAGATATCGTGTTCACAAGGTTTTCACGATTTGGCCCCTGGTGACTCCAAATGACCTTTGACCTCCCCACAAAACAATAGGGTTCTTCTACTCAATGTGGTACTCATATACACCAAATATTAGATTGGTCCAAGCTTCCCTTCTTGAGATATCATGTTTACAAGCGAGGCGTCACACACACGCACACACATACATGTACACACACTCTCTGCCTGCAAGAATACATCGTTTACGATTATCATCGTAACCAAAAATGGATAATTTTGGAGTCCCAAACTTCTTGGCAGAAATTTGTTCACCAGATAACAAAAAAAATTTAGTGGTTACGATGCCCAAACACATTCATAATGTGGTAAGCTATACACGTTAATATACATGAACCTGTGCAAACCAAAATGAAGAGGTTTATCTATTGACTAATGGGGCAACATATAAAGGAAGGTATCAGGAATCAGTTATCATGTTCACAAAGAATCAACCATTCAATTCACAAGTATTTTACAGCATAAAACTTTTATTACAATTCCTGATGCAAATCCCTTTAATGCATATCAACTTCCCTTGAACTTTCCTGGATGACTGTATGTTCTGTTATTTACTTATATGGCCCCTTCTCAAAACTTAACTGAACTTGACCAAACTATGTTCACCAAAAGAAAATCATACCATTGGAGACTTGACAGATTTATTGTAGCTTTAATTTTGGAGTTATCATGTTTAAAAGTTTTCAAACTTTGACAACTGTTGACCTCTACCAATTTCGATCATAGGGCATCTATCTACCAAGTGTGACATTGATTCAACTAGTGGTTGATGAGATGTCGCATTTACAAGCTGTTTTGTACAATTTCCCATGCAGCCCCACCAACTCATGAATAATAATGAGGTCAACGTTGTTGTTGCAAAGAGCATATATACTATGTAGTAACATCACTATGTACCAAGTTTGAACTATATTGGACACTCTGTTGAAGAGTTATTGACACTCTAAGCATATTATGAAAATCCCGGCCACTCATTAATATCCAAGAAATGGGAACCACAAACAACAGGGCACATTTACACATCATGGGGTATCTACCTACCACGTATGACATTGACTCAACAACTTGAGATATCGTGTTTACAAGCTGGCCGTCCCATACACACACACGCACACCCACATACACACCAGCACAATTGCAAAGGTTGCTGAGCCTACAACATCATAACCAAAAATGACATCGTGTGATGAATAAAACTGATGTCATGTAGAAAGACAGCATATCCTACTAAAAATTTTAACTTCGCCTTGTCTTTATCAGAACCAAAAGCCAAAAATTCTGACCTACTCTTAGCCGGCTACTCTGACAACTAAGCCTAGCCAAAATTGCAAGTGCTTTATGTTACAGATATTGCATATTACCAAACTGGCAGTACATTGTGACACGCAAGTTTGATTCTCAAAATACTATGTTTATAATTCATTGATGTTTTCTATGGAATCTGAACTGCATCTATGATGTTCTCTGCAGTTCTTCAAAAAAGATACACGATTCTTGGAGTTAGTTCTAAAGGAGGGATTTTCCACACTTTCATTCTCACTTCTCACAGGAGCCCCAGAAGCACTGTGCATGTTGGTGATAGGCTACATAGTGTTTATCAAATGTTTAACATCACAAGGGAAATTATGTGTTGTGGGTGACCAATGTGTCCTGTTTGAAGGTCCGAATATGCAATGTTTACAAATTTTAATTGTGTAAATTATAGTGGTAATCCTGTATATAATATTGCACAGCCCCTCCTTTTCTGTCTAAATTACAAGGAGGCATACAAAGTTAGAATGTGTATAGTTTCAAAGATTTCTTCCGTAGTTGTTGTTTCAAACGATTATCAATTAGTTGTTGATTACTGCCCATTCATCATTTTTGGTATAAATTTAGGGATTCATTTGTTGTTATAATAGGTGATTCATTCAACGATACCATGTGCTGCAAGAAGTTACTACTATGTTTGTATGTGCTTCATTCATAGACCTTCAGTCTGAGTTGTAAACATGGTCAATTATTACCCCAGTACTGCATGATCTTCATTGGCTGCCAGTATCTCAGCGGATCAAGTTCAAAGTCCTTCTTCTTGTGTTCAAGTGCCAAGAACAACATGGCACCTCCATACCTGCAAGATCTCATCCGTCCTTATCAGCCAACAAGAGCCCTACGGTCTGCTGGTCAGAGTCGTCTGGAGGTGCCGATCACAAAGACAAACAGCCGAACTCAGAACTGTTTCTAGTCTAACAACATTCAAGTCAAAGCTGAAAACCTACCTATTTAGACAGCATTACTGCAATATATAAACTGTGTATTCAACTCTATTCATGTGCAGTACTCCAACACACTCAAACGTGCATGCTTTTTATTCTTCATGCTCATCTACATTGTATTTTATTCTGCACTTTTATTACATATTATGTGTCATATATTTTTTTACTGTTTACATAGAGTTTTAGAGCACTTTTGTGGATTTTACGCTTTAAAAAGTAAGTTATTATTATTAATTATATTTGTCCAAACCTTTCTGTAAGTTGCATTGCTCACAATTCACAGCATGATGTATGACTGTCCTGATCTATCATTTCACAGTTGGTGTATGGTAACTTATAT
Organism: Apostichopus parvimensis; assembly: GCA_000934455.1. Lineage (NCBI taxonomy): Eukaryota > Metazoa > Echinodermata > Holothuroidea > Aspidochirotida > Stichopodidae > Apostichopus > Apostichopus parvimensis. The sequence continues at coordinate 38,086 of KN882707.1, forward strand.
AGTTTCATGCTTAAGGGTGTAGGTGTGCCAGCCTAGCATGTGTAGTCCTGTCATAGTAACAAAGGTAGTCTCATACATGTTTACTTCCAAAGGAGGGCAGCATTCATGAATTATTGTTCCCGTAACATGCATGTCTTTAAGTGGGGCAGCAGGCAGGGTTTGATAGGTGGGACAATCTGTGCTTGTAGTTTTCCCCTTTTTGGGGCTAGTTTGCTTACAATTTACAAACAAATCATTTTTGTGTATTATTTTGGCTTATTAATGTTTTAGTTTCACTTCCAGTGAACCACCTTTGATCAAGGAAGAATAATTAGAATAAAGCAGAAGTTTCAAGATTACTGGGTTTTTTGTTGTTTAGCGCATTCATCGCTAAGATATTGTAATCGTCCCAAGAGGCTACAATGTTTCTTGAATTCTTTGGAATTTTTATAAGCTCAAGACAGAAGTCAACTGGTATGTTCCAAGTTTAATTGTGATTTGTGCACTTGTTCTATACTTAACTGTACGACGAAGAAAGTTGGCAAGTTTGACTGTTGGTAGTCCAACAAGCTTTTCAGCCCTAAAATTAGTTAGCCAGAATACATTAATAAGGAGCCCCAGTTTTTGAGGCCTGTGTCACATACACACACCAACACACACTATCACCATCATATAGTTTCCTTTTACCTTCGGCAAAGAATCAACCAGAATGCAAAATGCATTGAAGTTTTGATGGCTTCAATACAGTAGACATCTGCTTGTTCACCAGAAACAGCTCTTAATTATATAAATGTACTGAACCACTATTTTGGTGTACAATTACACTATGGCATGATAAACACAGGTCAGTCTACTGTACGTAGCAATACACACCTCGGCCAGAAACAAAAGGGTCTTGTACTCAATGTGATACATCCACACACCAAGTGTGTGAAGTTAAAGAGTGTTCAGAGTTTCACCTCTGGTGACTTCAAATGACCTTTGACCTAACACAAACACAACAGGATTCTTGCACTCAATATGGCTAAATCCATATACCATATATGAAAAGTATCCATGATTTCTACCATGACACATCATGTTTAACAGGTTTACAGAGTTTAACTGCTGGTGACCCAGATGAAACAATTGAGTTCTTCTATTCAACATAAGCACACATGTCAAGTATTAAAAGCATTCATACTTCCTATCATGACATATATTGTTTAAAAGGTTTTCAGCATTTGACCTCTATTGACCTCAGATAACCTTTGATCTCCACCAAAAATGAGAGGGTTCTTCTACTCACTATAATGGATCCACATGTCACATATTAAAAGTTTCCATGGTTCATAAGTTGAGATATTGTGTTTGGAAAGTTTTCACAAGAACATGTACTTACTATGTGGAAACATCACCATAAACAGTATGAACTAAATCCGATAGAAGAGATATTGACATTTTTAAAAAGTTTATGTTAAGCCCAGCCAAATCATAAATATGCAAGATAGCCCTACCAAAAACAATAGGTATCATCTAATGGCCATGGTCAACATTTATGCCAAGTATAATCACATACATTCCTTCTTGAGATACGATGTTTACAAGCTAGGGCATCACATTAACACACATATGTACACACACACATATGCCAACTTGACTGCATAGGTTCCGATGGATGCCAAAGCATCAAAACCAACACTGAAGAAAAACATATATGATAAAACATTATCTTATGCTTCTTCCCTTTTGTTATGCACGGAATCACTTAAAGGTTGTGGAGTATTTGCAATTTTGCACATCAACAAAATATTGGTCCCAACAAACTTTTGCATTTAAATGGACCCAAAATATCTGGCCCAAACAAAATGGCTCCAAAATATATTTGCCCCCATAAAATGTGGGCCCAAATGGTCCCAAACATATTAGATCACACCAATTCAGGCCCAAACAATGTGTCCCAAAATGCATTTGAGGTGGAAATAAACTTTGGGCTCACCTGACACAAGAATGTGCCCAGAATTATTTGGGGCCCAGATGGTCCCGATTTAGGCCAACATGTACCAGCCTTTAACCAACAACTGTATAGTTTAGTTACAATCTGACTTAAGGTTGCAGAGTTCTTACAATGTTAAGATTTATATGTTTAGCAGCATAACCTCATTAATATTCAGAAGGTCTGTACCAGAAACAATAGGGTACACCTCACTATAATACAGCTACTGTACACAGCAAGTATGACAAATATCTATCCATCCAAGCAAGTGTGCACATGTACACATCCATGCCAACCTGACTGCATAAGTCCCTTCCAGCAAGGAACCAAAAAGGCAAAGGACATGTTGTGAAGATTCTCTGGATTCTGCTGAGTATATGCTTGAGGGTCTTAGCTTTATTAAAAAACACTCTTCCATGAAATATCAATTAATTCCATTTCAATATAATTACTGACTTCATCAAAGGTCCTCTGAGCTTTCATATCTAGGTTACACAAATTCAGACTTTTAAGCATACCATCAATTCATCAGACAGAATCTTTCCATTAATCTAAAAGAAACAGCCAAAAGAGAGAAGAAAAAAAATGAGCTGTGTTTGAAATGGAACATGAAGAAATTGAAATCAATTGATGGCATAGTGTGATAGTGCTGAACACAAACAGAACCAAGTATTTAATTTCCGGAAAACGACCAATCAGGAATAAACCAATCAGTTAGCAACTACTAAAAGCAAAGCAAGATATTAACAAAATATTATTCATTCCTATACTATACAGGATGACTCTATGCTTATATATGACAGTTAAATCATTGTGCTGTGAGCTCCTGAATTAAATGGGAGATGAGAGTAGAAGAGGGGAGTGGAGAGGGGAGTAGGAGAGGCGAGTAGGAGAGGGGAGTAGGAGAGGGGAGTAGGAGAGGGGAGTAGGAGAGGGGAGGAGGAGAGGGAAGAAAATTGTTGCACGTCATAGCTTGGGTTTTATGATATATATGCTCTTTTAAAGTATATTAAAGTTGTGAACTCTTTGGGTAGAGTCTGCAAGCATATAACTTACTGTACTTTTAGTTTTCGGGAAAGTATATAAAACTGACAGTCCATCTAGCCCCCCCCCCCCTCATATTGAGCAAACTGATTCTTTTCACATTCCTATACAAATAACTTTCCAAAACAACTGGAATAGAAAAACATATTTAAATCCAAACCATCTGTTGTGTATTCATAATATGCAATGTTTCCTGAATGCACAACTTTCATGATTAAAGTAGTCTTTTGAAAAGAATCAAAAACCATCATCTATCTGATCCTAAGTTGTCTGCTGAAATCAGGAGTACCAGTCCTCCCACAATCTGTGTGTTACCTGTAAATCACATGACATGATTCCAACAGTTTGCCTACAGGGCCTCTTAGAGGTGAGAAGAACTAAATCACTGAAGCACTTCACAAAATCACTCTCCAATAATGCTCAAGGGAATTTTAAATGAAGAAATTCAAGACACAGGCAGAACCAGGAAGTGTGAACAGCTGGCCTAGGGACAAGAAAAGTCCAGGTGAGATGCAGAAAATCTTATTTAATAAAGTGAAAGGAAGAAGGCACAAGTTATTTGCCTAAAATATGATAAGGCTAGAAGAACGGGAAGCAAGCCAGGGAAGGTGATTGACATCACCAAACTTTTAGTTGGACAGAAAAATCACACCATAAGAGAGAACTGTCTGCAAAGGTAAGTCTGTAATTTATATAAACTTAAGATTAATATTAGCACACTCGCTCTCATTATTAAAGGCACAAGGAACTGTTGCTGTCTTTCCTTCTTTCTTATAAAGGTATAGTAAGGTGATTCCAGTATGTGGAAGGTTAATTTGATAAACAAATAAAGCAAGTTTATATAGGGATGCACTGGATTTGGAATTTCAATACTGTGTATGCCAGATTCAGCCAGAATATCTGGCCATATTTATCAGATTTTGGAAATTAACATGATCCAAACAGTTTCTTTAGGGTTAAGAGGAAACCAGAGGAAACCTTTACCAGCAGTTACTGGTCTTTAAATGCAGCACAAGAGTAGTTTGGAAGCTAACCCTGGGTGAAGTTCATAGGCATGTACCTAAACCGACCTTAGACCTCCACTTACAAGGGCAAGGAGGTTCTACTACATTTGGGAAAGTCAAATCAGCATAAGTTTCACATTTTACTTAAGAAATTTGTATGTTGTTTATTTTCCTTCAGTTTTTTTCCTATCATAGCATCCATGTTATTCCAAGTTAGTATTCTGTTTATTATGTGGTTATAGACTTACAACACTGTTAATATAAGGGTCACAATTACTCTTCCTCTTTAATGGATAATCACATGTTGGAAATTTCCAGAGAGGAGAGAAACTGTTTTGTTTCAAACCCTACTTGTCTAAGCATTCACACAGCTGTGAACTATCACATTTTAAGGCAATGTTGATCTCCAAATCAATCTATCCTGTAGTGATGGGTACTGTCCATAAATATCTTCACTTGTACTCATTTGCTGAGTTTGGTGATGCCCTGGCTACCAGTTCACTAGGCACTGATTGATTTACAATATATCTTGCAAACCAAAAGATTTTTAAGATGAAATAATGGCACTTCAATGTCTTATTTGCACTATGCCTATCAAGTTATTGTTAAATGGTGTGTCCATTGTGTTATTATGGACTAATCACATATTGCTTGATTCTTTTAAGTATGAAAGGTGTAGTTCAACATTTGTGGGGGGACCATTCCACAAAATTTACATGAAACTAAATTGACATGGGGGGATGGTGGTCTACTTGTGCACCCCTGATTTGCCAAGGTTACGAAGGTCAAGTTTTTGTTGCATTCAATGCATGCAATTCAGAGAGATTGCTTAGACTATATAGCACAGTGTATACATGTCACGGTACAGAACACAGTTGTTCAAAACTTTCTCTGACGGGAAAAGTAAGAACTTTTCACCAAATTTTACACTTAAACACATTGAGAGTGAAAGGTATACCATTTGATGAAATTATTGAAGAATACACGTCCCATGATATTTGTCCTCCCTTTCATTACTTCAAATAAAGATGTAGCTGCAAACGGTTTGGGTAATCTTATTGGTCATTGCCCTGGTTCCTGGGTGCCCTTCCCATCACTACAATCCTGCATGTACAGTAGTTGCCTGAATAGGTAACATACACTCACATACAGTGTAACAATATGGTCATCCCTACCAGCTGGAGAGGTCAAACATAGCCCAGTTTGTGCAAGCATACAACTAGACTTGCCAGGAGCATTACCACCTATTGGGATACTTCACACAACACACAAGGCAAATATTTGCTACAATTTGACATAACTTTCAACCTTAAGGATCACTTGATGTAAGAGGCTATATTTGCCAACTCCTGGCAAAGTAAATCATCAAATGGGAAGTTTTTTTCTGCTTGCTAAACAACTGATGAGTCAATGTTGACTGAGAAGTTGTCATCCTTACTTTCAAGCACACAATGGCTACCATGTAATATTCCTCTGAACATCCTGGTACCTATACACTCAATACTAGAGTATTACCAATTTAATCAGTTAGAGAATCATTGGAATCCATCCAATAGTTAGAAAATTGGTAAAGAATTGACATATTGCTAGAATTTCTAACCTCAACCAATTCTTTCAATAATTTTATGTTAGGATATTGCCACGCAAGAAGCAAAATATTTTGTTTTAGCACCTTGACATCTAATCAAAGTATTTTAAATTCCTGGAAACATCCAGCACTACTAGCAATGCAATTACAATATATACAATGCTGTTTGAAGCAGAAGGCACATTGGGATATATCATACTGGGGTATTTCTACATAAATACAGACTCCACACACAACCTGCCAAATTAACACATTGGGATATATCATACTGGGGTAATTCTACATAAATACAGACTCCACACACAACCTGCCAAATTAGCACATTGGGATATATATCATACTGGGGTATTTCTACATAAATACAGACTCCACATACAACCTGCCAAATTAACACATTGGGATATATCATACTGGGGTATTTCTACATAATTACAGACTTCACACACAACCTGCCAAATTAGCACATTGGGATATATCATACTGGGGTATTTCTACATAAATACAGACTCCACACACAACCTGCCAAATTAACACATTGGGATATATCATACTGGGGTATTTCTACATAAATACAGACTCCACACACAACCTGCCAAATTAACACATTGGGATATATCATACTGGCGTGTTTCTACATAAATACAGACTCCACACACAACCTGCCAAATTAGCACATACTGGGGTATTTCTACATAAATACAGACTCCACATACAACCAGGCAGATGATAGCTGTCATTCGATACATGACTTTCAATTTTCAGATTCTTACTGTACTTGATGCACAGGTTGTTAGGCTAGGCCTACTGTAGACAACATTAGCTTTGTCAAAGAGTATTAAACCTGTAAAAGATTAGCTTGATCATTAAGAACAGATGTTTTAGTGCAGGTTAACAATGGAAATTACTTGTGAACACGACAAAAAAACAAGCCAGGCCTACTACTTTTGGAAGGATGAAAGCCTTGGCCTACATAACAATATATATCACAAAAGAAATTGGTGCATGGGTGACTTCATGCTAGTAACTATTAGTTTAAGTTTTTAAGGAACTAATACGCAGAAAAGGTGTAAATTTCCATATACATCAGTGAAGAAAACTTTGGAATAGTTTGGTAATTTTGCTTCAATATCGAATCAATGCAATGGCAGTTCAATGCGTGTCAGTATCAGTCAAGATGGATCTTATATCATTGTGCATGCATTGCTGATATTCAGGATTTGGTAAATTGTATCGGGTCGATTCTCAGTTCAAAGAATCGGGAATCAGTTTTCTCTTATACTAATAATCTCTTATAATAATAATCAGCAGTTACGCAAGGGCTTATGGAATACAACTTACACGTCGGGTGGCTTCCAATTCAACATTTTAACGCAAATTTGGAATCTTTTCAATTTAGAAAGACACTTCAGAGGGGAAAACTGTAGATTGCTCTTGAATGAATAACCCACATTACTTAGACCGGGTCGGGTATCGAACCCTGAACCTCCCGATTGCTAAGCCTCATTGCTTCAACTGCCAATGCCTTATCCACTCAGCCATAGCACCGGTACAAAGTTTTACCAATACTTTGAGACTGATAAATCATTACTCCATATGAACTTTATTTCAAAACATATGAGCAGTATTGCAAAGAGCATAGAATGGAAATATATGTAACCAAAGACTTCCTCAATTTTGTCAAGATTGAAACTAATGGCCCCAATTATGCATATTTATGTGAAGTCATTTAAAGTTCATTGATTGCTCATACAAACCTACAAGGAACAAAGCTATAACCCTCTGCAACTTAAGTGTGTACATTTTAAATTAATTTTTAGTTCAGCAACACTGATGTCACAATTAATTAATCAACTCTAAAACCACAAAATTTAATCTTCATATCTGCTTAAATTTGGTAGTACTGGATTTGTGGTAAAATACCAGTGCGGGATCTTTACTTTTCTCAGCTTTATAATTGGATTTACTTACTTATATTATCCAATTTCTGAAGATTTGGTAACATCTTGAGAACTGTATATCTGTATTTCTCTCCTGCGGCACAAGGATTGTCTGCCAGCCATAACACTTTTAACTTTGGCAGCTTTCTCAAGTACCATACTTGTCCTAAGTCTGCTATGCAGTTCTTTCGAATGTAGAGTTCTGTTAAATTTGGACAATGGCTGAAATGTTCTAGGTGTGTGATGTTATTAACACTGACTCCAATCACCTCTATTTTGGGCATCTGTCCAAAAATTGAAACCTGGAGGAGGAAAAAGAAAAAAAGAATTTGTAACTTATTTGATGACAACCATGAAAACATTTTGTCAGCTTTGGAAAGGTCAGCCTGGGCACAGGGCAAAACTGTCACCGATTGGTCAGTGCCAATGTCACAACCAGAAAACCAATGGGCTTAGGGATTCCTTGCAAAACTGTCACCGATTGGTCAGTGCCAATGTCACAACCAGAAACCAATGGGCTTAGTGATTCCTTGCCAAATTTTAAACGAAACCTACTATATAAACTGCAAACAAGGTTCTTATACCGTACTTATAATAATAAGGTAGGATCCACACCTCCAAGTGCTTCAAAGTTTCACTATAGAGGGATCTGCATACCGAGAACAAACTTCATCCAAGCTTCTTCACCTTGTGAGATATCCTGTTCACAACATTTTTAGACTTTAAACTGTATGACATTAGATGGCCTTAGAACTACCCAATTTCAATAGGGCTCTTGTACTCACCAAGAGGAATTTCATAGCAAGTATTAACTTCATCCAAGCTTCATTTTGTAAAGTTTTCATACTTTTTTAAGAAAAGTTTCAGACCATAGATGTTGACATCAAATAATGGTTATTGCAAAGATGGTTATTGCAAGACTGTGATTGACATTTATATGTAACCTTAGTTGAGATACAATGTAAACCTTAGATGTTTCATGCACCAAAATAAGACCAAAATACCTCATACTTTGACTCTGAAATCACTTTAGGCTACAAAAAAAAGTAACTTTCGTAAACAAGTCCATATTGTAGCTGGAGAAAAAAATTCAAAACAATTGGCCAAGAGATTCCCATCTGAAGCAAACCGGAAAGCTGCTTAGCTTAGTGATTCCTTGCCATATTTTGCATAACAAGAAAGTGTTTCACCCCTCAGTCTGCCTAAAATGCAAAACATGTCTATCAACATGTCCAAATATTGTCTTCTCTTTGCCTTAACAAGACAAGAGAGGAACATATAACTTCTACTGCTGATACATTTCTATAAAATAGCGATACAAAAAAAAACAGTAAAATTTATACTTACATCTGTTAATCCAATGCCCCTGTAGAAGAAAAAGAGTAAAATGATAAGCAAACTATAGATCTATCCTTAAGAGTAATTTTCATACACAGCTAGCTTCTACTCTCATTTGCTGGAGCTCTTTCAGGCCAATAGTTATGGAAATTTCTGTGCGATCAGCAGAATCTAAAGGTTATGAAAGTCACACAGAGAGCAAGTGTTCAACTCACTACATGGGTATTTTAGATCAGACAGAGCTATTGGCCCACACTCTGCTCACCATCGCATTTCTGCCTTACGGTAACTCCCCTACACCCCCAATGCCTTAACCTCAGTAAGACACTGCTGCTCGGACAGTACAGTTACTGGCCTGCATCCTACCCCCCAATGACTTAACTCAAAGTAAGACACTGCTGCTCGGACAGTACAGTTATTGGCCTGCCAACCCCCCAATGACTTAACTCAAAATAAGACACTGCTGCTCGGACAGTACAGTTACTGGCCTGCATCCTACCCCCCAATGACTTAACCTCAGTAATACAGTGCTACTTGGACAGTACAGCTACTGGCCTGCCAACCCCCCAATGACTTAACTCAAAGTAAGACACTGCTGCTCGGACAGTACAGTTACTGGCCTGCATCCTACCCCCCAATGACATAACCTCAGTAATACAGTGCTACTTGGACAGTACAGTTACTGGCCTGCCAACCCCCCCATGACTTAACTCAAAGTAAGACACCGCTGCTCGGACAGTACAGTTGCTGGCCTGCATCCTAACCCCCCCCCCCCTCCCAATGACTTAACCTCAGTAAGACACTGCTGATTGGACAGTACAGTTGCTGGCTCTAAAGTCTGACTGAAGGTTATGGATTTAGCAATATTGCTGGATATTTCTGCATCATCATAGCAGTTTAAAAGAGCAAGATGAATGCATCTGGCATGAACAGCAGAGTGAATGTCATCATA
>KN882707.1:48717-68533 GCA_000934455.1 Apostichopus parvimensis
TAGAGCAGAATACTGATAAAAGGAACACATTACACATTAAAGCATTTTGTGTGTTCAGTTGTCAATTTCTGAAATATTGCCAAATTTACCTACACAGCAATTACAGAAACAATACTACCAATTAATTAGTGGACCCCTTAGATGTTTCACTACATACATGTTAAGTACCAAGTAATTACTAAAACCCATAACCATAGTTCGCTACATATACATTTAGTACCAATAAATAACTGAAAACCTATATATTTCACTATATAATTGTGTAGCAACAAATAATTCCTGAAGCCCTTTTCTATGTTTCACTACATACATGTTGAGTACCAAGTAATAACTGAAACCACTCTATGTGTTTCACTACATACATGTTGAGTACAAAGTAATAACTGAAACCCTTCTATGTTTCACTACATACATGTTGAGTACCAAGTAATAACTAAAAAGCTTCTATATGTTTCACTACATAAAATGTGGTTCATTACATAAATGTGTAGCACCGTTACTAGTTCATCTTCATGTTGATCACTACCTAAATTCATAGCCACTTAATATTGAAACCCTTCTATATGTTTCACTACATACATAACTTTGTCTCCAAGAACTTTTCACAAGATGTTATCGATAAGCTACATAAAATTTGAAAGTACTTTGACTGTTTCTTTGTTATAATGTGAAATGAAGCAAGTGGTCAATCTATTGAACAGCATTGCTTAGAGACTTAGTATCCAATCAAGTCACAATTTACCAACGTTACCGATGTCAAGATCTGAATTTAAGTTTATGTGACAAACACCTGGGTGATCATCGTTATGAACATATCCACCAGTTATTTTAGAAACCCTTGCCGAATTCATCAGATAAAATGATTTGTCATGTCAGGGGCTGCCATTCTCGGGAGGGGAGAGGGGCGGTCAAATGTGAATTGATACTTCCAAGTTGAATGTAAACAGGATTGACACAATAAGACCAATGCCAGTAAAGGGTCATGCCCAGAACAAACCCATCTCTGTGAATAGCATCAAAACATCTAGCATAATGTGGCTGAATGAAACTAAAAACAGAGACAACCTTATGAAGATTGGCAGTCAACCTATGCTTCTAGTTCCCAGAGACAACCTTATGAAGATTGACAGCCAACCTATGCTTCAAGTTCCCAGAGACAACCTTATGAAGATTGACAGCCAACCTATGCTTCAAGTTCCCAAAGACAACCTTATGAAGATTGGCAGTCAACCTATGCTTCTAGTTCCCAGAGACAACCTTATGAAGATTGACAGCCAACCTATGCTTCTAGTTCCCAGAGACAACCTTATGAAGATTGGCAGCCAACCTATGCTTCTAGTTCCCAACCATTGTATTAATGAGTATAAAACCAAAGGAATATTATCCAGAACACCATTCCATCGAAGTCTTCTTTGCAAATTTTTCATTTTCCCAAACCCAGAATAAGGGACAAAAATCCAATTCCTTCCTGATGCTAAACTGTGGAGAACTGAAGATGCAAAGATGCAGAAACAGAAAATTAACTTAGGCTCTAGATGATGACCCCTGTAATTGATTTTGCCCCACAGCAGATACAGAGTGTGTATGTGGTGGCATATTTTGCCAGCAAGTATTTCATTGATGTCCTTTTTTCCCCCCCTTTACCTTTCTTCCTTCAGAGAATCTTCATTCCTAGGTTAATTGCCCACAGGCTTCCTGTGTGGCAGAGACTCTTGAGGGACGTAAGAGGTTTCACATGCTGTGGGGATAAACTCTCATATCTGTATACACTGGAAAAGATGTTAAAAACTTACAACTGGAACACCAAATCTGAGGATGATTAATTAAAACACATGAGGAATATGCAGCCTAGGAACATACCAATGGCTACAAACAAAGCCTCAGTCTGCTCCTGATGGTACAGTAATGTCTTCTAGTACTCGGTTTTAACATAACATGTTCATTAACCCTTGAGGAAATCTTGTGTGCATCCTACTTGTACATACTCCACCGTCTCATGAATTATTCATCCATTCCAAATGACTATTGAAAACTTTACAGTGAATAGAAAACTACATAAACACAGAGAAGATGTTACCTTCACTAAGGGAAACTGGAATACTTTGCAATATCCTTTTTTATCTCATCTCCCTACCAGGGACGTAGCTAAGGCCTGATGATTGGGGGGGGGGGGGTGTAGTGGCTGAAATTCCAACTGGGTGGGTTTTGGAGCCAGAAAATTCCGACTGCTGCCTTGTACCCCCCCCCGCACTAATCGTCAACGATACGGTCAGTGTCAGTCAGACACCACATATTTCGCGACTGCACTTCTGTTCCGAACTTGTTTCGATACATTTGTACCTTATGGGGCAAAGTTTTTACTTATGTTGATGGCACTTTTAAGCTTCCGTAGATTAGCATTGAGTGTTTTAATTGTATACCATAGAGACAATGTATATCCCAACGACGTAGCCAGGAATTTGAAAGGGGGAGCCCTTTTTGCGATTGATATGGGGGAGGGGTCTAAGGGGAGGGGATATTTTTGAACAATTGAAGGTCCTTAGATGCGATCTGGTGCAATTTGTTGCCAGTTTCATCATTATCATATGCTATCATATTATCAGCAGATTTTTTTTCCTGTTTGAATTCTTTTACATGTTCTTTTACATAATATATCAGAAAGACAAACATAGTGCTCTTTTACAATTTTTTCCAGAAGGATGATTCTTGTTCATTGTCCAATGTCTGGACTTTAATACATTTGACGAACTTAACTGATGGACAATATAAACTTTCATATTTTGTAAGACAGCCAGATTTGCAGTGGCCTAAAAAAAATATCGTTATCCCCGTGTATTAGCTGTGCAATAATTATTTATAGGAAGTGCGTATCACGTACGATTGCTAGCTTAGCTTCATAACATGCTGTTCGCAACAACTTAGGAAGAATCATAGAAAGGATGAGAACGAACGTTGTCGCCGTCGTCGTTGTGCATATGGTTCGTGACATTCCATCGAGTGAGGTTAGGTAGGCAATATGTATTTTATTACGCAGTGGCCAACTGTAGGTTTGAAATAGGCTGTCGCTATAGGCTAAATTTAGCTAATTGCATCTGCCAAACTAAGTAAGTAGTTGAATTAGTAGGCCTGAATGTTATTACGATTATAATCGAGTTAACGGAGCTGACGAGTATTCAAGATCAAAAGAGCACTGACAAAATACCCATGCTAAAAAACAACAGTTTTTAAACATTTTTTTCGACACTCAAAAGGGGGAGCAGTCGCTCCCCTGCTCCCCCTGGCTACGTCCCTGGTATATCCTGAACTTACTTGAAGCTAGCGAACAGAGTCGACCCACCCAATAGCAAAATTAATACATAAATTATCCGAATTGAAGCTGGAGAACGTTGTATTTTTTTTTTAGAGTATTCAAAATCATACGAAGTTTTGTATGGTGGAGTATAAGGATCGCGAAATACAATTTCTCAATGTGACGAGGAAAAAGTGGTAAATGTGACTGATTAAAGGTCAATTTTGATCGAAAACTTTATGTCAATCACAAATTACAAGAACATATGAAAATAAGAGTGCAACAGTCAGAAAAATTAGAGTGTGACAGTCGGAAATTCCGAATTGAAGCTGGCGACAGTCGGAAATTCCGACAGTCGGAAATTCCGACAGTCGGAAATTCCGACTGTCGCACTCAAATTTTCCAACTATCGTCATTTTTACCAAGATTGGGGGGTGAGACACCCCCCACACCCCCCCTCTAGCGACGTCCCTGCTCCCTACATGCAATGTACACGGATATGAGATATAGTACTTCAACCCATATCATAATGTGAGGATGTGTGTGAGTTAATGTGTCTGTGTGTGTGAGAGTGAGCAAAAAAGTGTCATGACCTCATCCTAGATCGTAAGTCCGATCAAGATCAACCATGTAAACTCATGCCTGCGTGATTGATGACATCATAGATCAAAGGTCAAGAAAACCTTAAAGAGGCCATGACATTAAAAATCCAACTACTCGAGTAACTTCTTCTGAATCTATGAGAAAATCTATGTTCAAAACTATTCTCATCACCTTCAAAACCTCAAGGACTAATTAGAAATTAACGTTTTAATATTTGCATCCGAAAACAGAACTCTGAAAAATGTGATTTCAAAACAAGACAATGATGACATCATATTAGGAACACAAGTGCCAAGCCCAGGCATGGATCGGATGCGCGATGATCATACCGTCCCACATACTGTACACGCACATTTACACTGAGAGAACAACCACTGTATTACGCTATATATCGTTAGAAATTTCAAGTTTGTTTTACAACTTATTGTAAAATATCCGAGAGAAATGCTGGTCCGTTGTGTTGTTGGGGGCTGCAGTAATGTCATGACACATGCAATGAGCCTTCATCGATGGCCGAAGGACGGAAAAAAACACGGCGATTATGGCCAAGTTAGTGCAGAACACTAGCGCCGATTTTTACTGGGCCTAGCCAATATACAGCTCCGTATGTAGCGAACACTTCACGGAAGCAGCCTATGATCCCTCCTTTCTTATGAAATCAAACAAATGGGCTTTGACGGGTCGACATAAACAAGTCGTTCTTCTGTCAAGTAACCCACATTAAAAACTCCGAAGACCATTTCGGGGAACAGGAAACATCCAGTGGGACAAGTGGCGATCCTTTAGAGGAAGCGCGGCCGAGCACTAGTACTAGTAGTACTAGTATTACAAAAGTTTGGAAAACCAGGAATTAAACAAACTATGAAGCAGTTTTAAATCAAAACTTTTGAATCAGTGTTTTCTTTGTTTCCTTGCTTTAATTAATATACAACAACATCAAGGAGGTGAAAACTTATAGCACTGAAGTAAGCAAGTATAACAATTAACTTAAACTATAGACAATGCCAAATCACTTCTAGGTAACCTTTGTACCCCTATTATAGATCATTCAAGGTGAATTTTGTTTAATCAAACCAACTACAGCTTTGTAATTTGGAGTTGAAGTCTAACTGTCTGAAAAATGAAAATACCCAAAGACAAGACAGATTCAACTTAGCAATAGGAATAGATTTCTCTGAAAGGAACAGAATCTTGGACAATGAGCAAATTCTAAGACAAAGGTACCTTAAAGTGTAGTATGGTAGAAGCCAACACTACAGGAGTTTCAAAATAGTATTCATTCTCTGTACTGCAGGCATCAATATGTCTTCTGTTAATTGCTAGGGTTAGCCCTTAACCCTAGCTCCTAACAGAATGTGCTATTTTTTCATGCATGTTATAATTGCAGTGACAAGTTGATTATGCAGAATATTATGCAAGGGGATAAGTAACACAGACTGTAACAGCACACTTGCCAGTTTAGTGTGTGTACAATGTATACCAGAAAAAAAAACGTTTAGTGGTTACGATGCTTAAACATGTTCATAGTGTGGTAAGCCATACATGTTAATATTCATGAACTTGTGCACACCCATATGAAGAGGATTATGTATTGACTAATGCAGCAACATATCAAAGGAAGGTACCAGGAATCAGTTATCATGTTGACAAAGTCTATTAGTGACGTCCATGAAAGCCAGTAGTCTTTGTGATTCCTTGCCATAAATTTGCTCAAAAGTTCACATAACTATGTGAATAATATAGAACAAGTGACTTAAAATTTAACCAAGAATTAAGTGAGAACCAGAACAAGATCATAGATGTCCAGCTCTTATGTAAATCATTCTCTTGTGGGCAAATCAACCATTTAATTCACTGGTACGGAATTTACAGTATACGTATTTCTTCCAATTGCTATGTGAAATATAATGTAGACACATACAGTAGATTGTATGATTAAAAGGAAATGTTCTGTTACCAATTTTGAGTTGCAAATCCCTTTAATATTTGTTATAATAGAGCTCTCAATGCACTGTGAAATAATTTGACAACCTATATGTAGTCTGGTATAAATCACGAAAGAAATTGCCAATTTTGAGATCACTTGCCATGTTAAATATTTTTAGATAACCTGTTGAAACCTTTAAAGCAGCATTTTGCGTTTGGTCGCCGTTTTCTACTTTTTTGACATGTCCATCAAGTTTTTTACATATATCAATCACAAAACAGCTAACTAAGATATTAGCCAAATTTTTCCTTGCCAACAACGTTAATTGGCGAGTAATTAAGGATATTCGCAGATAATGAGAAAAGTGTCGTCCGACAATCTCCACACTTAAAATTAATCGCATACAGTTCCCCAAACCCGCTAGTTTGAATTCAACCAATCAGAGATGCAGGTTTAGTTATGAGCCGTTGCTAAAAATAGATTCAAGACTTTGCGTTGGTACAACCAGGGAGTTTTTATGGAACTCCCTGGTACAACTGCCATATAGACTGTACACAAATCACGCATGGTGTTGTATTACGTATTGGTCAATGACGTTCGTAGTGTTTAAATATTCATATTGTGGGCGAGGTTTATTGGGATCCCAACGGAAAATATCTTGGAGAAAAACAAAGTTGAAAGTTGCACATTTTTCGACATTTATGCCACCATTTGAAGTAAGATTTAAATAGATAAGCCAGTTATGTATGTCGTTATGGCATAGTGGAGTCAGTGAGGTTGAGAAAAATCATAGAAAACGACGCAAAATGCTGCTTTAAGTTCAGAGGGTGAAATGGATATTGCCACTTGAGTGTGCATTTAATGCAATACTACATATCAACTTTCCTTCAACTTTCCTAGATGACTTTATGTTCTGTTAAAGACTTATGGAGCCCCTTCACAAAACTATTAACTGAATTGAACTTGACCAAACCATGTTCACCAAAAGAAATCATAGCATTGGAAAATTGATCGATTTATTGTAGCTTTCATTTGGAGTTATCATGTTTAAAAGGTTTTTTAGAATTTGACTTAAATGTTGACTGAAATGACCTTTGACCTCCACCAACTTAAATAGGGTTCTTGAACTCACAAAGCTGGATTCGCATACCATGTATGGAGTTCAACAATGTATCCATTTGTTCCTTTGTTTACAAAGTTTTCACACTTTGACCTCTGTTGACCTCACACGACCATTGAAATACACAGAAAGAATATGGTTCTTGTACCCCATAAGAGGGATCCAAATACCAAGTATGAAGTTAATTCACAACAAACTTTTTGAATTACGGTGTTTACAAGCAACTGCCGCATACACACACCCCATCACCATTGCATATTTTCCTTCTGCCTCTGGCAAGGAATCAAGAATGCAACATGTCCAAACCAAACAATAGGGCAGCAGTTCCTTGATTGGTACATTATAATGTCATGAACGGTACCATTGTTACGGTCATGATATTAATCTAATTTGGTATTACATACTGTTTACAAACTGATCCTCGTGGAAAGGGTGGTTGCACTTGATCATAACCACAATTTTTAGTTTAGTGTTCAAATCTTGGGAAACTGATGGAAGGCTATGAACCTTGTCTCTTATAATATAATACTGTGGATTCTATGTAAAGAAACTGCTATACAAGTGCAAAAATGCATTTAGCTCTATAAAACAAAATAAATTATTCCCTGTTTCACTCCTTACATTTGTTAACCAGAGGGAAACTTACCTTTAAATACATTACATATAAACACAAAAACATTTAGTATGCAAGCTGGTTACCTTGGCTGATGTTAATATACTATAGATGAAGAGCAGTATAAATCTAACAGAGTCAGTTGCTTACATGGTTTGATGACAGGGAAACATTTGACATAATTTCACAACAATGAAACAAGACAGAGGGACATTGTCCTTGGCAATTTATTCTGCATGCTCACGCTACCACAAAGAGCTGAATTTGCATTTGCTTATAATTAACCTGATGAGATCCATTTGATATTTTGACATTTGAACCTCTGCTCACCGCAAATGACCATTGACCTCCACCCTTAATATAGTGTTCTTGTACTCACTATAAGAAAGACAGATGTTACATGTTGTTCTTGATCATTTATTTTGCATGCTCACTCTAACACAAAGAGCTGAATTTGCATTTCTAATACTTAACCTGATGAGATCCATTTGATATTTGGACATTTGGACCTATAAGAATTACACATGCCAAATATGAGCTATGTGATGTAACCTATGTTGGGATTTCATGATAACAAGGTTTGTGGCGTTACAGAGTGTGACCTTTGATCCCAAATGTCATTTGACCTCCACCAAAAACAACAAGGTTCTTGACCCTATTATAGGGAAGCCACATGCAAAATATGAGAGCCAATAAACTTTCCTATCTGGAGATATTGTCTTTACAAGGATTTCAAGTTTTGACCCCTTGTGACCTTAAATGAACTCAGACCTACACTAAATTGTGTAAAACATTTACACTGGTCACATAAGGCTATCATACCATGCATATATGAGCTCCTTTGATATTCAGATTCTGGAGACAGAGTTTTTTAGATTTTCAGTTTGCCCTCTGCTGATCCCAAATGAGGTTTTGACCTACACCCAAACATAGGGTTCTTGTACTAATTATGGGGAAGCCAAATGCCAAATATGAGAACTGCAGATGTTACCTATACTGAGATATCATGTTTATAAGCTAGGGCTTCACATACTGTACACACACACACACTTACTTGCCTGCCTATGGCAAGTATTTAATACCATTGCATAAATTATATACTACGCATGCAACAAAGTGTTAATATGCCCTTAAACTGGGTCAAATGCTAACTTTGGTGTACTTTTATTTCCTAAATTATACTTTTCTTGTTTGGTCTCATGGCATGCTAACCTAGATAAAAACCTATTTCTCCTATGCAAAAGATGATGGTATCCACCAGAATGAGGTAAGGATGCTATAGCTAGTACAATCAAACTAATGAGTAATTTCTGTTGCAAACTGAAAGATAGAACGTACAGCTAAGTGTGTAGTTCTAATCACGGATAGGTTTCACAAATGTTGTCTGTAATAAAGGATCTCTCTGCGAAATGGCAAAGGTACATCATCATGATTGTGTTACATTTTACAACACAACAGTAATGGAAAAAAGATCTTTTAGGCCATCAAGATTGAATGCATAATGAGGCCTAGTTTTGTGTAATAGTTTTGTGTAATAGATATAACTAAGCAAGAGCTCCACAAGGCTGCCACAGTTTGAACCTCTTACTCTTCTGGAATTTCTTGGTTGGTCCTTGTCCTCATTACATTGTTCCTTGCTGTAGCTCTGTCTACCGGTATAACTGTACTTTTGATTTCCTGGCGCTTTCAGGAATTCCCTGGATTTCTGGGGTCCGTTTGTTGCCAGGGGAGTTTAAAAACAGATTCTCTCAGAGACCTGCCTCTTTTGGCTTCTTGTTGGGAATGGGTATCGAATTGTCCAGCAAAGAGATGTTATTTTAATAGTGACAAGTTGTAGAAATGTTGTTTCACCACCGGTGTGGACCAGGATTGTGAGTCTAGAACCAAGTCCATCCGCTCCGTTGTCTCACGGATGACCATCTTGGAGACTGATCAAGCATCAGTATGGAGACTGGACTGAGTACATCAGTATGGAGACTGGACTGAGTAGTGTCATCATTGCCCCTGTGTCTTTACATCAGTTTGGAGACTGGACTGAGTAGTGTCATCATCACCCCTGTGTCTTTACATCAGTATGGAGACTGGACTGAGTAGTGTCATCATCGCCCGTGTCTTTACATCAGTTTGGAGACTGGACTGAGTAGTGTCATCATCGCCCCTGTGTCTTTACATCAGTATGGAGACTGGACTGAGTACATCTGTTTGGAGACTGGACTGAGTAGTGTCATCATGGCCCCTGTGTCTTGTGATTCTTGGGAGCATTTCAGGGCCAGCAGACAGCATTTCTCCTCAGGTATTGTCGATGGGGTTGGTTCAGGAAATCCAACTACCCTTCTGACTCCCTGAAACGCTCACTTGAAGCCCTCCTTTGGCCACTCGGTGTCCGTGAGTGGGTCGTCTGAGTCCTCTGACTCAATTCTTTTCATCTCCTTGAAGAGAACTGGTCTGGGAGTACAATCCTTCCCGGACTCTAGGGTGTCCAATGCTGAGAGGACTTCTGGCTCTCTCCTCGTGGTAGCTCTTGTGAGCTCTGTGATCTTGAAGCCATACCCTGACCCGATTCATCGGGGTTAGGCATGTCTCATTGACCGATGGATGAGACAAGCAAGTCCTTGAGCTGGTTGAACATTTCCATGGTCACCTGGCTGTCAGAGGAGGATTTGTGTCTCTTTCTAGGTCAGTCTGACCCAGAATAATATGGGAAATAGCGTTAGTAACATAACATGTCCTGATATGCAATACTGTACATATGGAGATAAAACATAAGGATACAAAATGAAGTAGACAACTTTCACTAATAAAATCGATCCAAAAATAGCACTTTTAGGAAAAGGTTACAACTAGCTGAAAACTGCTCAAAAATGATGTAGAAGGATGGTAGCCACGTAGAAGATAAGAATAACATTTCCCACGTGTAAAAAACTAACACTGTTGAAACGAAACGATCAAAATTGGATCAATTTTGCACGATCTTACAATATAAATTGTCAAAAGAGGAAGGAGGAGTCAGGGCCTGGATGGATAGCAACCTCACCCCCTGTTTAAAGACTTGACCAATATGAGCATAGAGGGAAGTAAGTTTGTGTTGTAAATTCAACATTTTAACTCAACTTTGAAATCTAAAACTAAAACTTGAGTAGTATGCATGTGTTACACTGGTTACACCATTGCTGTTTAGTGTAAACTCAAATCTTGGCTGGGTTTAGCTCTTACAATGAGAACCGTCTCTTCGAAATGCTTTCAAAAGTTTACCGATTTTATGCCGTTTTCATTAGTTTTAGCTACTATCATTGTCATTTGCAGTCATTAAATGACATATTCCATCCATGAACAACACCAGTGGTACATTGAAAAATGAAGAAAAACAGGAGATCAAATATTATCTTGGTTTTGTTTTTCCTTTTCGGTACACACAGAATCACTTTAACACATCTACATACTGTAAAGTGTGCATACGAAGTATGATCCTTGATGCCATTCTGGATTAAAAGTTTGTCTCTGGTGAAGTCCACTGGTATTCCTACCTTCATGTTTACCCTCAAACATGTAATTCAAATTTGTCAATGTAGAAGGACTAGGTAATCAGCAAACCAGTACATGTGGCACATACCAAAACTCCACTGAACAGTTGGGAGCCAATTACAAGACTAAACCAAATTGGCCTAAGGGTAAGAAGTCACAAGGGCAAAGTACTTTTAATGGTTGTACTATATGTCAGTAAGTAGAATCCATCTGAAAATGTGCTTCTCTTTGTTTGGGGACGGTGGGGGGGGGGCTAAATTAGAGCGTATGTCATTGTAAAAATCCTTTTTAGGCATGAACATATTACCACTTTTAGTAGAACGGTGTCTAATAACAAACAATGCACTTAGCTACTTCGAACTGGCAAAGTTGATTCATTGTCGAAAACAATTCTGTAAAGTCTACATATATACCCTTAACAATGTAACCATGTCTCCACACTGTTCATATGTTGACAAAATCTTGACGAAATTATGGGCAATTTCCATGAAAGTAAAATGGCACCACACCACGACATATGATGATGCAGTTTACCTTACAAGAGCAAAATGCATCATGAATTCATATGGACAATATTAAATGAGTTAAATATTACTATCCTATGTTTTAACGCAGATACCACAAGTACAATGAGGCAGTTCTCAGGGGAATAATTCTTTCATTCATTATTTCATTACAATGGACACACATAATATAGTCTAAAAAGTAAGTAAGTTCACAAAAAGAATTCCATTGATATTGATGATTTGGACATACAGTAGCTTTGTAGCCTTTGCAAATTAACATGGTCCTTTGGCTTCACTTTTGTGAGAAACACATTGGGGCACTTTCTATTCCTATTATTGATTTCATAATTTGGAAGTGCGTCATACTCAATCCCTCTGCTACATAATCATAATTATAATAACAATGATTTATAATGAGCATGTATCTTCCCAGAAAAGGGTGCAATAGTGAAATGAATAGCATTCAGATATCATCTTCAAAAACAAATATTCACATACACTGTGTTCAATGGAATAATACGCTCTTCATACAAATCCACTGGTCCTTTGAGATATGATCATTGGTGCATTCACATGCAATGTGCATCATCTGGTGATCTGAGCCTGAGGAGTGTGTTATCACATATTGATGCCTTTTTTGCTGACAAAATGTTAGATATTGATAATTCCTTCATAGCATCTCTGATGTACTTGACTGAGGAGCAGGGAGAGCATGGAGGACTTCCCCCAAAATAAAAACTTGTTCTACCCGTCCCCAGGAAGGACAACAGCCAACACATGTGATCCCATCTCCAGCATCCCACCCTGTGCTCCCTCCTTCTCACAAAAAAAATTACTCCAAGCAAGTCCTAGATGTAACAGGGTACTATTTTGGCCACTATTTCTTGTTTCTGTTTCCCCTTGGTGAGACGACTTCCTCAGTGCCCTACCATTCACCTCTAGTTCACACCAAAGGTAAGTATATTCAGGCTAATTAAACAAACTTGACAGGTTGTCTCCAGATGTTCTGATGGTCCACTTTTGCTTCTTTATACATTGTGGCCTGTACCATACTACATCCAGGGTCATAGCTGTAAACAGCCTGTACTCCACTGCTCCTATGTTGTAGGTGTTCAGAGAGTAGTCGTTACATAGAGGTAATTTTAATTTGAAAAAGCACAGAACTTAGATGAGAGACATTAATTTTCCATGTCACAACAGAATATTTGTTAGCACAGCATGTAGAAAGATACTTTGCATATATTCACTATATTAAGAACTAACCTCTCAATTGTGAATAACCCTAGCCTAAACTATTGCAGTTAGTGATGAAGCTTCCGATCTCACTTGGTCCAATTCATTCTCATGTTTGTTAAAAAACAACCTTAATTTGTTTTAACTTCTAAAAGTAGTGGTGGCCATTGGCCACTACATAATGAAACCCCCATAGTGAGATGCAGTATCGCTATGTAGTAGCAATGGAGACAGAATCACCCACATTATCAGGTTATCACGTCATCAGATCACAAGAGCATTCATGAATGTATCTTTGACTGTGTTCTGATAACACACTCACGAACAGATCCTGTGCCAACTTGTGATCATGATAATCAGGAGTTCCTTCATATAGGTTTCTGGTCCATGATCTGTTTACAACCTCATCATCTGACCATAATCTGATGACAAGCCCTAGTGTTTGCACAGGGTATCCGGGTACCCTAGTACCCGCCCGACGCGATACTACCCGGTTCCTAATTTATTACCCAAATCCTACGCAAAGTGTGATTTTTTTTTTTTTTGGCAAACCGACGGTTAGGCAGATTTCCCATTGACTTAGTGTGGTGTTAGGCTACCATGTGGTCAAAGATAACAGCAATAACGAATGTACCCGCCCGATGCGATACCACCTGGTTCCTAATTTATTACCTGAATCCTACGCAAAGTGTGATTTTTTAAAAATTTTTTTGCAAACCAATGGTTAGGCAGATTTCCCCTTGACTTAGTGTGGTGTTAGGCTACCATGTGGTCAAAGATAACAGCCATAACGAAAGTATTCCATGGATATCTTATAACTGCGTCACAATTTCAGCTAAAAACAGATGGCTAGAGGTTAGATTACCCCATTGACTTAGTGTGGTGTTAGGCAACCATGTGGTCGAACGTAACAGCAATAATGAAAGTATTCCATGGATATGTTATGACTGCGTCACAATTTCAGCGAATAAACAGATGGTTAGGCTTATAGCTAGATTTCTCATTGACTAAGTATGGTGTTAGGCTACCATGTAGAAGAAATTATTATTTATTCATTCGTTTCTTTTATAGAAGGAAAGGCTGACAAGGAATTTTATGAGATGTTTATGGATTATAGACAGGATAACTAAAAAATAATAATTGCAAGTGGCTTTTTACTAATCGTTTATTCCAAATGCGATCAAATTGCGTGAATCGCGCAATCTCGCGCCTAATGCGAACCCTGGGCCTGCTTAATAGATAGTAGTAACAACTGTTTAAGAGCTAAATTGGATATTTATATGGTCTGATCCAATAGACGTGGAGAGCAAGCATAAGCATGCAGCGGCGGCAGTGCGATGTTAGTAGTAATGTTAATTATATGAAGTTATTAACAAGATAATGAAAGAAACAAAAGCAAATAGAAATTATTGAGGAAGGTTTTATACCTTGGTTTTATACAGGCTTATCTTACACCTACGTATTTGAACATGAAAACATTGTCAGTAGAGAATATAATTCATTTATTATAGCATCCAATATGTAATTTCTTGAAAATCGTGATACACAAGGGTAAACAATTTTTTCCGGGTACCCGGATACCCGACGGGTAACGGCTCTCGGTACCTGGTTCACAATTTTTGGACCTGTGTAAACACTAGAGAACACTGATTTTGGTCTTTTTTGTATCATACATGACCACAGTGATAGAGAACACTGATTTTTATCTTTTAAGCTTGTGACTACTCAACAATACTAATTAACTTAGCTTTTATGACTACTTTCCAGGGCCACAGCATTAGCTTTTTCTACCACCAATACCTTTTGTGGCCTACCTTGAATGATACATGAGAAGCCACTCTTCCAACTGGAGTAAAGATTTTTATCAATCCTAGCACACTGAGCTAATAATACTTTTATGCAGTGAAAAGCAATAGCTGGAGAAGTGAGACTAAAGAGCTAACTTAATCCATTTAAAAATCTGGTCATGTGTGAATATGTAAACCTTCAACCTTTCACTAAGGTTCTCCAACAAGGTCACTTTCCTCTAAATTGAACACCCTTCACACTTTAAACACTAGTTTACCTATGATGTGCTCTCTTGTACAGTATAGATACCTTTGACTGAAACAGTAAAGGCAATACTGGTAAATGGCAATACTGGTAAAATGCTATACTTGGAAACTTACTTCAGACATGTATATCATTACTATAAATTCACAATGAGAAAGTCAAGAAAATCAACAATGTGATGGTGGGAAGATTGTTTTCTTGCATATTGCAATGACAATCCATTTCACATATAATATTTATGAATACTGAACATAAAGTTTAACCAGAAACTGTAGTGATTCTATCCTTGTCAAATGTGAACTTCACACAAGGTTCTTGTGCTCAATAAGGTAGATCCATATGCAGTAAACCCTAATTATCCGAACTGGGACTGCAGGTAGTTCTGATAATCAAAAAGTTTGGATAATCAAGTTTTCATCAACTAATTTCAACTTTAAGACACCCATGTAATGTGATACTATGCCTTCTAAATGATAATATTTTCCATTGTTATCAATTGATTATTTGATGATTGCATTCAGAATGAATGTCTAGTTATAGTTCTCAATATGAGATTAATCCACATACTAGGTTTAATGTCTGCCCTTTAGTTTTGAAGTTATCTTCTCCCGCATAGCTTTCAGTCTTTGGAGCCCTAACTTCAAATGACCATTTACCTCCACAGAGAACAATAGAGATCTTGTACTCCAGTGGATCAACATACCAAGTATGAACTTCATCCAAGCATTATTGTTTAGTTTAGAGTTTAGAAGGATTCAGAATTTGCCCGATGGTGACCTTCAACGACCTTTCTTTTTCTTATATTTTTCCTTTGTTTGTGCATACATTATTATAATTTCTTTGTGTTATGTCTAGTTTTCATGTTCTCATAGTCATTTCAAGCACACATTGATCATTTAGATCTGTAACAATCTTTTGACACAAGTCATCACACACTCATGTTATTAAGTAATAAATACTTCTGTAATACCAAGCCTTGAAATTGGACTTCAAATAACTATGGCAACAGCATGAAACAACATCCATGGGCTTGTTATTTTCTGTGGATATGATAGGGCCTAAAGGAACATGACAGGACCAAGATGCTTAGAGACAAATTTCACCCACCAGTTCACTCAGTAGCCCCTTGCTGGGAACGAACCATCCCTGGATATTATGGCAAATCCCTAAATACATTTGAGATGCATTTAACAGTACATTCCTCTATAGTATGTTACATGGGTCTTTTCCAGAAGGCCCCCCTGGTGATGTCATCAGGTCATGACACAGGACAGATCCATGGTGAGCTACCCAATGCTAGCCCACCTGCTTTCTTCACAAAGGAAAAACATGCTATTTTCGAACAAGGCCTTTGATAAATCTGTCAAATTTGGTTATCTTCAAAGATTTAACCAGCAGTCAAGTTACAGAATGCATGTATCTGGGAATCAATACCAGGCTTCCAAAAAATGGGTACATCAGGCTAAATAACATGGTACAATGAAAAGGTCCATATCCTTAGCATGGTCAATAAAGCTTCTAATAGAAAAGGCAGCTGTCAAATATGACAGCAAAAAGGATGCACCAATCTTTCATAATTATTAAAAACATTTAACCATATTTGGTAGAAATGCGATATTGTTATAAGATCAAATGTTGGTAGAAATGCAATATATTGGTTATAAGATCAAATGAAACATTGAAATGGAACATCGAGTTTGCTTTAACCAGCCATGTATAAATGAGACAGCCACACAACAATTAATGTTCATTGCTATTGTTGCTCATTTTTCTTGTCTATGGTTAGTGTTTTCCTATTACAAGGTGAATAATACTTGGCACGAGACAATACT
Organism: Apostichopus parvimensis; assembly: GCA_000934455.1. Taxonomy (NCBI): domain Eukaryota; kingdom Metazoa; phylum Echinodermata; class Holothuroidea; order Aspidochirotida; family Stichopodidae; genus Apostichopus; species Apostichopus parvimensis. The sequence continues at coordinate 65,415 of KN882707.1, forward strand.
CACATCATCTGGTTTAAACCTCCAAGGTCACAGAATTATTGCTTTTAAGTAGCTGTTCACTTGTAGTAATTAGCAAAAACCAAAATGTACTATGAATTATTTCTTTAAACAATAATCTAACATATAAAAGATTACAAGCAACTCTTAAAAGATGAAAAGAATTTAAACATTTCTCATAAATTTAATTTGAAAAACTCTTTATTCAAAGTACGATAGTTTAAAGTCTGAGTCAAAAACTGTCAATTTCAACAAGTGATAACACTATCCTCATACAAATGTGGGTCTTCTAACCCTTTGCTAAAGTCTAGCTGATAATGTAGGCCATTGTCTAATTTTTAAGCTTCTGAGAGGACAGAGATACTATGGAGGTGTTAGCAGTGAAACAAAAGTGTCAAGATATATTAACCTTACTTAAAAGGAATCTATATGCTATAAGCTATGCTATATATGCTATGCTATAATATCTTTCTTACTAACACATCAAGGGCTGTTTTAAGTATTTATAGATCATATCATGTCAACTTGAATATGGAGCAAAGAAGTGCACAAATTACCATCAAACCTTAAAACCTCAATTCATTGGTTTGCAACATTATACTATAGATGGATCATTACAAAAGACAGGCCATTTGAGATAACCTGTTGATCCCTTTACCCAATTTTGAGGTCATTTGAGATAACATGTTCCTTTCTCAAAGCTCAGAGTGTGAAAACCAATAAGGGCTACTACTACCTTGAGTGTGTCTAAAGTACCCAACACAAGAGTATCAACTATTTGAAGCAGAAAAGATCACTTTACATCTATATTTCATTGGGTCTGCTCACTAAACTGAACTGAAATTGACCAAACTATGTTCACAAAATGAAAATCATAACATGAACTCACAGATTCATTGTAGCTTTAATTTTGGAGTTACATACTTTGACACATTTTGACATCATGTGAACTTTGACCTCTACCAATTTTGATAGGGTTCTTGCACTCACTAAGTAGGTTCTACATACTAAGTATGATGTTCACAAAGAAGTACTTTTTGAGTTATTGTCATGTTTACAAAGTTTGCAGACTTTGACCTAGAGCTGTTGACCCCAAATGACCATTTAACTTCACAGAAAAGAATAGGATTTTTGCAAGCGCCATCACCATCGCATATGTTCCTTCTGCCTCTGGCAAGGAATAAAAAAACTAAAAAAGCATGCAGTTTTTATTCCTTTACAAAGCTGACTTTACTTGTACATTCAGTCAAACTTGCATATGTTATTGCTGAAAGCCTTCTACCTACACATCTATATTTATAATAAATGATATTTTACTTTACTCTCTATACACTATCACATCAAACTATACCACAGTAATACATCCATCCATTTCACATGATCTTTGTTCTGGATTACCTATTATATCTATCTTACCTACTCTTACCACTGGCTCATTCTCTAATCATTCAATATAAAGAGAGATTCTTTCATATAATCTGGAGGAAAAACAATTTCCTGACTGCAAACTGATCGCTTGTGATTGAGAATCTGAAATTTCTTATTCAAAACACTGATACCTGTAGAGGCCAATGTTAAATACTTTCATTACTATGGCAAACAGGCTGAGGAAATCGATAACTGAAATGCTGTATGCCGGGGGGAATTTTGACAAGACCTTCCTGGTTGGTAGGTGTCAATGTCAGCAGCCAACCTGTCCAAGTAATTGTCAAACTTTATTTACTGAATCTATCACAGGGCAAACACAAGGCTACATTGAACATCACACAATGTCAGTTTGGTACACAACAGCAGTGCTCACTAAAAGCATTTCCATGAGGTTTTATGTCAGACATACATTATACCTGGAACTCACAATTATCATTTATCTACATACTGTGTGTTTCCTGATTCCACAATGCAGAAAGAACATGTTTTGATCCTGAAGAATAGCTGCATGCCACATTTGAGTACTTATCAATATATTTATTACATTTTGATTATAGACTTAGAGGCAAAGGGACAAAAGGACAAAGATGCAAATAGACTATTACCTGATCTCAGGAACTACTGAATTGAAACAAGCAGCAAATCAATGCTGCAGAGACTCAAATGACCTTACATAAACCTTTGACCTTTACTTCCTACATTGCCCAAACCAGCCACTAGCCAAGACAAACATTGCTTAAAGCTCCCTGTTACTGATGAATAATAGCTGAGACCCTAAAGTTTAGGGAGTTCAGACAAAGAAAAACATTACGCTGTAAATTGAAACTATACTACACTGAAGACCTAAGCTTAGATACATTTATCATTTCATGAGAGATAGGGACCAATTACTCAAAAGATTTGCAAAAAGTATTACAACTTTACAATGTTAGGCACTGTACTAAAAGATTACCAGGACATTCTAGGCACAGTAGAACATGGTGCAACGTTGTGAGGAGACAGGTAAGCGAGGAGCCAAGTAAATTCATTCTAACAACTACAGTGCACCTGCATCTGATTACAGTTATTTTGCATGTAAAATGGCATAGTATTACATTAATTCAAGTTTTTACGCATATATTTCATGCCAAGATGACTACGTTTAGTAATGACACATATATTGGCACCGCTAATAAATGATCACAATTAGCAATGATCACATTTGGTTTTTGCAGCAAAGTCAGTTCGCTATCCCTCTTAGAAACTCCTATAATTATCACTCATTGATAAGAAGTATAATCCTAAGTTTTCTTGATGCCATAAAGTCTCCCTGAAGCTTGGTTTCTTGTTTTCTTTTGTAGACCAAGCTTGGTAATTATGCCACCTCTTCCAAGGATGCTAATTGTTTGTTTGTAGACAGTTCTAACCCTATTGCCCTAAAACTAACACCACACTGACCTAGACCCACTTGATAAATACCCAGACCTACTTGATAAATACCCAGACCAGCAACCAATCTCAATCCATCCAACATCAATTGCAGATCAAAGAAGCTGAATGAATACACTTTGACTTGATAACTATACTGTTAGATTCTACATAGAATAATAATCATAATGATGTGGATTTATAATGCGCACAAACTCCACCAACAGGTGTTTGAGGCGCAATACAATATCTTAAAAACAACAACTTAATGATACAAAATTAAAACT
>KN882707.1:111073-121526 GCA_000934455.1 Apostichopus parvimensis
GTAGTGGAATTCAACGCAATCACAGATATTCTTATTTTTTTCAATCGAAATTTTGGCGAAGATAGAAGTTATGTCACCGATATCAAACATAAATAGAGTGATAGAGGACACATTGCTCTATTCCGTGATGTGTGTCGCACCATCTAACTATTTCTATAACTAAAGATAATTAATTTTAAACATTTCGTTAGTACGTAATGGCAGTTTGTGCACGACCGTAGTGGAATTTTTAGCATAATAAAGAAGTTACGTCACTGATATCAAACATTAATAGAGTGATAGAAGGGACTTTTCTCTGTCTTTTTATTGCGTATCGCACTTCTTATATATTCTTATAAGAAAGATTATTGATGATAAACATTTCATTATTGGGATGAATTGTCTTAAATTTTATGTACAAACAATTATTGAGTACCAATGCACCTTCACCGTTGCTTAGTGTCCGCTAGAAAATAGATGGCGCTCTCCGCTTTTCTCCTTATTGTCTGCTCTTATTGTCCGCTACTAATGTCCGCTACTAATGTCCGCTACCTTCAAGCAGGTCACTGTGTCGGCTTCTAAAATAAAATTTGGGGGCGTGCTTCAAGAAAACAGAGAGTATATACTTACACCCATATGTAATTTCGACCTTCCTTAAAATATTTTATACTGACTTTCAAACAAGAATATTTTATTGCTAGGTTTAAACCTCCTAAAACACTGTTGACCACTGGAAATCCTTTATTGCTCAAGGAAATGTAACACATGTAATGTCATTTTGGAACATCTCCTTCGAAGCTCTTCCAAATTTGATACGAAAGGAATCTTTGCCTATCTATCATTGTTCTCTGATTTTCATCAACACATTTTCAGCTTCTGTCAAGGTGATTTCACTTTATCTGCTAAACATTCATAAAGTTCTCAAAATCCATACCATAGTAATTTCTGGCAGGATATGTTTTCAAGTAATGATGCAGATGTTACAGGTCCCATCAATCAACTGGTGATCAAATTAATTTGAAAGAAGTGAAGCTATGTTCAATGCTGGTCTAAGGGTCACCAAAACACAACAGCAATGCTGGAGAATCTCAATACCACTGCTGTATATTGTAGGTGGAAATTATTTAAGGTATGTCTGCTAAGATACATTTTTTATGTACAGAGCATAAGTTTCAATTTAAAAAAGCGATGCAAATAACACTGCATCAATTTGAAAGATAAAACCTTACTTTTAATACCAGCAAAAAGAACTGAGTTTAAAAAGTACTTCCCTCTCATTGGCAAAAGAATGGTGAAACTCACTATGATTTCACAATTGAATGTTACTTTTAATACTGAACACACACTGCAGCAATTATTCTTCAAAAGTGAGTTCTGTGGAAATTCTAAAATTGCTGTCAGTCACTTTCTAGAGGTAAAGCTGGTACATAGTACAATCTACTAGGTTTTTGTTCAGCCAAGTGTGTCAGTGGCTCCTTGGTCAGTGCTGAACTTGGTACCTGATACTACTGGATGATGAATATCCTATAGGGGCAGTTTAGAAGGACAGCAATCATGTAAGATGACTACTGTAAGACTCTTCAGGTTATAGACCTGTGATTGACATTTAGACATAGGTTGAGATGCTTATAAAGATGTGTGCTTCATGGGCAGAAATAAGGCAAAAAAAGCCTCAGAATATATCTGTGATTTCTGGAAGAATAAGTAACCTTTTGTACACTATTCCATATAGTACCCAGTGACAAATTTCACAAGACTTGCCAAAGAGGTGTGAAAGCAGAAACAGAGAAAAAGCACTTTGCTGAGCTGAAGGCCTATAGTAAAGAAAACCAGTGAAGAAAAGAAACCAACTACACTGTATTATCCTGCATCTCTGAGTACTGTGTTCCTCCACAACTGGTACTTATACCAAACATAGTAAGCATGGAGAATCAAATAGTGAAATTTTTTCACGTTCAAAGACATGCAAAAGAAATTAACAGGATCTTCATCATGCTTGATTCAGGTGATGTTATCTTGAATGCCAACAATATTGTAGGGATTGCAAATACAATAGAATAATGTTGTCAGTGTTGGGATTGGTAGATTTGAAAGGAAGAGGAAGTGGGCCTTGAACCTGAAGTAGGTCAGTGTTAACTTGTTACCAACTTTTGTACGCTAGGTAGATACAAAGGTAAGAGAGGAGTGCCAAATTACAATGCAAGTACTGAGACATAACAACTAAGATAAAGGTGTAATGGCCTGTAACCCTTGACACATTCCAAGGAAAATACCCTTCAGTGTGTACGAAGAAGCATTGGACAAGTGGAGACAAACATGAGTTAAAGCCAGTTTCAGCATTTAAACCAATGTATTAGAATATATATGTACAAGTTAACACTCTTTATATAAGAAATAGATTTTTATGTACAGCAAACAGTAAACACATCAGAATGGTGGAAATAGAAAGCTAACCACATGTTGCCAAAATAGTTTCTTCAGTACTGGGCAGAACTTAATGCATTAATGCACCTTTTTGCATTTGAATGCAACTTTCCCCGGTATAACTTAACGTAACTAGAAGCCAGCAGCTATTTTATATGAGACCATTAAATGTTAATGGTGCAGTAGGATAGACCCACATGCCTAGCAATGAACTTCATACAAGCTCTTCAAGGTTCTCCGACTCAAAACTGCTGTTGACCTGATGATCTTTGAACTCCACAAAAAATGATAGATTTCATCTAATCAATAAGACGAGTCCACACCAGCTATGTAGACCATCCAATTAGCTTCACCATGTTAGAATTTCTCACTTTGACTTGTTTGACCACTGCAAAAAACAATAGGTTCTCATACTCAAATAAGATGGATCCAAATATCAAGTATAAACTTCATCTGTGCGTTGCTTGACGTTATCCTGTCTGAGGGATTCAGACTGAACTCCATTAACCTCAACTGAAATGACCACCAAGAAAGCAAACCTATAAGCTATACAGCACTCACTTATGTGGATCCATGAACTTCATCTAAGCTTTACCTTTGTAATAAGGTTGACCATGTTTCAAGCTTTAAGCTCTGTTGGCCATAAATAACCACCACAAACAGCAGGTTTCTTGTACTCAATAACATGGATTCATACAACAAGTATAACATTCATCAAAGTATAAATTGTTGAGTTACTGCATTGACAAGGTTTGTAGACTTCTTACCTTTGACCTCCAGAGAAAACTATGGTAGGGAGAACCACATGTCATGTATGCAGTTGACATCCCATTTGACCTCCACAAAATAATTTGGTTCCTTGGACTCTATAGGACAGATCCCCTTACCATGTATAAAGTTCATCCACAATGTTGCATGTAGTAGTTAAAGGCATCACATTTAAAAGCACACATGACCACTATGGCAAAAAGGACCAAACCTTGCTCTTTATGAAACTCACACAATCTAATATCTATTATAAAGGAATAAATTTCCTGAACATTTTGTCTTCCAGACACTAATTCATATCACACACACACACGTACAGTAAGCCAATTGAAAACTTTCAATATTGAGTAATAACTGCTTTAACCTTGATTGGATAACAGCTGAAGATTAAACTGTCCTCATACACCCACCCACCCACAGTGATCTAATGTAAGTTTGGAATTTGTGTAATGTAATTTATCAATTGTAATGGAATAATATAATATAATGAAGATAACTGTTTAGGCATTCACAATGTTCCACACTATGACATGAAATAGGGAGTGAACAGTAATGCACTCAATGCACAAGGTCATCACCAGAGACACCAAGCTGTAGCATGCTAAAGATTGCTAACAGTTACCAAAGTATTTTCCTGGTGACTGAGACGATTAGACAATTGAAAGTTTTAGTATCACTAAAGTGGGAGTATGATTGGCCATTATTCGACTTTCGAGCATATTTGAGGCTAAGCCTGATGAGCTTTGTCATTAAGTGTCTGTTATTAAATCTCTATACCAAATCAACATGCTTTGTTTTCCCTGTAGTATTTACATGGACCAGTGCTGTCTCACATCTTTGAAAGAATATTTATTTGTCAAAGAAGAAAAGGAAAGCAAAAATATCACCAACATTTCCTTCTTTGAACCTTAATATGACTGTAGCACCCCTAATTTTGTGACTTACTAGAATTAGTATCCCCCTCCTTGTGATTTAAATTCACCCAGAAATTCTTGGAGCTCATGGAGTTCAATGGCCTGTTACTTCCTTGCAGAAAGTTGTTATAAACTTTCTATCCATAAGACATCATATTCAAATGTTGAAATGTTCCCGGGCTCATGAGATGAAACTCTTAGATGAAACTCTTTCACAAACAGGTGATCCTAGTGTTCACCTCTTTGTGTATGTGCACATCTCCTACGGGCTACATCACTTAGTTGTTTACACCTGGATTCTTAGTGGTTAAGTCTGTGTTTTTGCCCCACCCCCCCCCACCACCGATAATGAGTAAGCCGATCATATAGTTAATTCATCTCCTTATTTCGGCCGGGCAGGAAGTTGCATTGTCTTAGGCCAGTTTACCAGTGATCTATGCCACTCACTTGACCCGCCCTCAGCCATGTAGGATGTCCCAGACATGATTAGAAATTATTCACTCATTTCTATAAAGGTAAGAATCTCTTTGTATTTCCAGAAGTAAGCTTTTGAGTTAAATAATGTTCTAGTTACACTGTGATGGATCCAAGCACACAGAGAGGTATTGTGTTTAACTTAAAGTCATACCATATATCTTTATATTCCATGGTGTAGTTTAGTAATTATGTGTTCCCTTCAATAGGAAAATGTAGCCAATATTGTTTATTCCATTGTATTATTTCTATATTGTGTATTCCATAGGTTGCACTAAGCCTACATGCTACCTGTATATTAGGACTAATGTATAGTGGAATCCATTATCTAGATAGTAATTGGTATTGAGACCCACTGTTGTTTATATTGGATATTTAAGTTAGGCCACTCACGTGACAGCTCTAAGCTGTCTAGGATGTCGGAGACATCATTAGAAATTATTCACTGATTTCTACGCATGTTCAGTGGTTTGGGTGCGCGACTCTAACGCCCTGTTTAGACGATGCCCCCTGACCACCAGGCCATGATGTGCAATGGACCAGATGGGTGGTCAAGCAGGTCTGGAGCGAGGAGTGAACCTCCCCTCTAATAGTTGTATGTCAGAACATGGATAGGACTAATTGTGTTGTTGTCATGTTGTTCTTATCATGAATACTTTAAGATGTTTTCTCTATCCTTCTTCATCAGTTCTTTGCAAATACCTAAATTGCTTAACGTTATTAGCGTTATAAGCTTTTGTGTATTTCAATTCTACTTGTGTTGTTGTCTTAGATGAGTCAGTAGTTGTAGGATTATATACGTCAAAAGGTGCATGGGCATTATGTGCCTAACAACCAGGTACCTCTGTGCAGGAAGGAGACCCAATTACAGATGAAAAAACCTGCTTCCTTTAGGACAAATATACCCATAACTAATAAATATGCATAACATGGGGTTACATAAATTTGTAAGCTAATGTGCTAAAGATATTCTAACATGACAATGAAAAGTCAAGAAAATCTACAGTCTCACACAAGATTATTCCACTTTTCAAAATCTGGAAAATCAAAACACACTCACTGCAAAGCCTTAATTTGTAGGACAAAATATAAAACCACAATGGATATTGAAATACATACAAATTTTGTGAAAGTATGCAAGAACTAAGATGTGTAAGTAACTTCTTGAATTGCAAGATTAATGTGATCACCAGGAGGCCTAGAACAGTAAGCCGACCATGGAAGGGTAAAGTCAAGTTCAAGAAACGATAGAGAAAGTGTACGCTTTGATTGGTTGAAGGCATCATTCTGGGTTTAGTAATCTCACAATTGGGCCTATTATACACGTACTGCTGGTATCAAATAACCACAAAAACTATATACCAATAATACAAATTATGAAAACAAAGTTGGTGGCAATCACTACACAGCAACTTCTTACAGTCTAGGAGTGCTGATACAGTACCTTGTAAACCATGTAAACCAAGATCATACACCAATTTCAGTCAATACATTCCAGATAGCCACAGAGAATGCATGTCAAGAGAAATGCAGCCTTTCATAGAATTTCATGATTTTCCATCTAAGACCCTTGAGGTACAATGAAAGACATTTGTTTATGAAAAAAAGTAGAAAATAATCATTTCATTGCAACTTGAGAATCATACCCTACTTTAAGTGAACAGATCTTAACACAGAAAACTAAACAAGTCAATCAGTGATCGATTAAGAAAGGAACAGTAAAATAATAAACTTGGTACAATAGCCCACACATGTATGACAAGATTGCAGATCAAAGTTTAACTTCTCGGAATAGGAGAAACTCGGTTAAACTAAGGTTGAATGAAATATAACAAGGCATATGAATAAACCCAACTGTACTAGATTTATTTTAAACTACAAAACAAAGCATACAATCCACCATCCACATAGTTACACATATTACAGACAGCAAAAGAAAATGTAACCATTGTTAGGATTACTATATTTGAAAACAAGCTACATAGTGAATGAATGAATGAATGAATAAAAATGTTTTTCAACTTCATCAAGGCTAATAGCCAATTAAAAAGAAAAAGAAATTTAAAAAAAATTATATGAACATATTTTAAATGTATGCACCAAGTGGAAAGAATTCACCGAGAAATTTTAATAAATATGAATGGGTATAAACTGCAAGTTGTCTATGGTTAATGAAACTCTTATACTACATGATGGAAAGCAATGGATAAACTGACTACTTCTGTCAACATATACATATTCTTTATACCACATACACAGCTGTATGTACTTACACTTATAGTTGAACACCATGAATCAAGGTTGACAGGGATTTACAATTAGGCACTTATGTATTCTCAAAGACAAATTATGAACAATAAGGGTAAAGGTAGCATTTCCACACTCTGAATTCACAGGAAATAAATGAATCTACCAAAAAATCACATGTACCATCCATTAAATCAACTGCACATGGTATGCAATATACAATATTTAAAGCCAAAATATGGAGGGAAAAAGTCTGATCAATTCCTAATGAGAGCCTAGATTACATGCTACTATCATAATTATCTGATATAAATTAAGTAGATATCTTTTATAGTCATAATTTAACCTGTACACCACAGGTTTAAGTACTTCCTCTTTAACTTGATCACAAAGCCTAGCTTGAATCAATAAACCAATAGGCTTCATGATTCTTTTATGACAACATTAACTAGTAGATTACCACAGACAAGATTTTCAGTTTGTCTATTGCAGTCTCATTCACACTCATATTTCTTCAAACATGCCATATGCTAAACTGGTCCCATACAAGTAAGAAAAAACCCTTCCAATGGCAGCATGCATCTCATGCTTTGGAATGTATATCAATGGGGATCTCCAGACACCCCTAAATCAACAAAGGGCGCTGTCCCTAAATCAACAGAGAGCGCTGTCATTTCTGTCCTTTCGAGTTCCGCAAAACTTGACAAGCTGCAGTATCTGACATCGCTGAGAATTCTTTGAGGAATCTCTGATGGACACTTCTGGGCAGAGTACCTGCACAATCCCTACTTTACATACACATACACTCACAGTAGTGTACTATACTTCAATCATTCTTACATCTTCACATACTACATAATGCTCTACCCCACAAGGATGAGACAGACATACACTCACAATAATGTACAATACTTCAATCCTGAACAATCTTATATCCACATACTACATAATGCTCTACCCCACAAGGATGAGACAGACATACACCCACAATAATGTGTCATACTTCAATCCTGAAAATTCTTACTTAATAGTACTATACTGCACAAGCCATTAGACAGACAAACACACAACAGTGTCACTCCCAAACCTGAATATTCTTATACACACACAGGTTGTATAATGCTCTATCCCACAAGTATGAGAAGATATACACACACAATACTGTACTATAGTTCAATCCTGAATATTCTTACATCATTTCATACTGTACAATATTCTATACTGCAAGATGGGAAAGACACACATTTACAATACTGTATTATAGTTCAAACCTGAACATGCACACACCAACATAATACTCTATCCCATAAGTATGAGACAGACATACACTCACAACATTGTATCATACTTCAAACCTGAATATTCTACACCCATACATAATGTATAACACTCTATCCCATTAGCAGGAGACAGACATACACACACAATAATATAGCCTACTTCAAGCATGAACAGAGTTACTACTTAACAATACTGGGTATATTTTCTTGTTACTGTATCCTAACTGTAACAACAAATCTCTTACTTGTGTATTGATTTGATCAATGAAAAGGAATATGGACATTCTTTGTTTTTAAAAAAGTGCACCACAAGGTATAATCTCCTGTGTCCCTATCAAGTATTACCCAACCATGGTTGGTCTGTATTTTGTCTCATGAATTCCAGGCAGCATAGGCATCAGAGCTGACATCATCTGTAGTTTCCATGAGAATATCCAAGTCAGGAGACCGTCTCCTTAGTCTCAGGAATAAGGCAATCAGTATCACTACAGCAGCCAAGAGAATAGCTGATGCAATGCCTAAAACAATAGTCCCTAAACAGACAATACAAGAATCAAAATTATCATTTATATGTGTCAAAAGCTGAAGGTTTACAACAAAAGAAACCTGAAAGAAACTAAATACTACCAGAAAAAACCCAACACACTTAGTGATTCATTCACACATTTCACATAAGATGATTTAATGTAAACTGTACACTTGTAATTAATAAGGTACAGTAGATCCCAGATATCAAGTATGAAGTTTATGACTGCAAGAACATAGAAAGAAACATCATTTTGGTATTCGATAGGGTGGGCTGACACATCAAGTGAAAAGTTCATTCAAGCTTTGCTTTGAGAGTTATTCCATTTAAAAGGTTTCCATATCTTGACTTTTGGCAGGGGCGTAGCCAGGATTTTAAAAGCTGTAGGCACGACTATCTGAGCGGAGTGCCACCATCTGTTGGCGCTAAGTGTACAATAAAAATTTTGGTTTTGCAAACCACCCCCCCCCCAGATGGCCGGAAACGGCCCTTCCCGAGTGTTCATTCTGGTTCCCTGGCCTCTTGCTAACTTGAGACACCTCATTCAATATCACTTTTAAACCCAAAAAAACAAACAAGTTAAAATAGTATGTAATAGTACGATATAGAACATCGTGAATGTACCCAAGAGAAGCATGTATCGTAAAGGCTGTTTTGGAACCTGAAATGCCGATCGTGACAACAACAGGCAACAAAGTACTGCAGCTCTATAAAGTCTGTTAATCAAAGATAGGCTTATTTGACTGTGGAATGTTTCTCAACTGAAATATTATCTGCGTAAACGGGTTCTTAACTAGATGTTAAAAAAGTGACAAGATCGGATCCTAGTCTTTTTCAGCGGGTAGAGTGTTGAATGAAACTGCACGCGATAGAAATGACAGCCTAGATGACAGAAGAATAGGTCACCTTATTTTAGCCATATTCTTGCTACGTTCATTTCAATAGTTTTCCTGTCTATACCCTTAAACTCGTCCAGCAAGCTTATGGATTTGAATTATGGGTGTTCTTAAAAAAAAGATAACTTGGCCTAAAAAAGTGTAGGCCCAGGCCTACAGTGCTACATGCTGGCTACGCCCCTGTTTGGTGATCTCAAATGACCATTTCCCTCAACAAGAATGGGCAGGATGATACTATTTAATTTGATATCACATAGCAAGTATGAAGATAACACAACTTTGCTATTGGAGTCCATGTCACAGAGTTTTCAGACTTATAGCTCATTTGACCTCTATTGATATCAATAGGTTCCTTGCACTCAATAAGGTGGATCCAAACAACAAGTATGAAGTTCATCCATCATGTGCTTTTGAGTTGATAGTGTTTACAAGCCACCTCACCACACAGCATTATATCACTTTCAATAGAAGTTCAATCTGCTCTACCAATATAGCATCATTATATAGCTTTCTGTAGAAGTTCAATCTGCTCTGCCAATATAGCATCATTATATAGCTTCTGTAGAAGTTCAATCTGCTCTGCCCAATAAAGCAGCATTTTATAACTTTATGTAGAAGTTCAATCTGCTCTGCCCAATATAGCAGCATTATATAGCTTTCTGTAGCAGTTCAATCTGCTCTGCCAATATAGCATCATTATATAGCTTTATGTAGAAGTTCAATCTGCTCTGCCAATATAGCAGCATTATATCACTTTCTGTAGAAGTTCAATTTGCTCTGCCCAATATATCAGCATTTTATAACTTTATGTAGCAGTTCAATCTGCTCTGCCAATATAGCATCATTATATCACTTTCTGTAGCAGTTCAATCTGCTCTGCCAATATAGCATCATTATATAGCTTTATGTAGAAGTTCAATCTGCTCTGCCCAATATAGCAGCATT
>KN882707.1:156696-172949 GCA_000934455.1 Apostichopus parvimensis
GTTATACGTGACTAGGCCCTGTGGCATAAAATATTTTTAAGAAAATGAAAAGACTTTATAACTTGATACAAATAGGTGAGGAAAGATGAAGAAAAAATAAGAAAAAACTGGAGGATGTGAACTGTTCAATCTTTAGAGGCACTTTTAATGGTAGTGACTGTTTGTATAGTCTTATTTTCTTTCTTCTATTACTCTACATGAAGAAATATCATATTAGCAAAAGTACTCCTGATATAAAATACCATGTAAGGTATACTATGGATGGAATAAGTGAACAGTTCAAAAATGGTACATGAGATCATAATTACTTATGGATGTAATCCTACTGTGTTATGGAAATGTATGCTCAAGAGATATGGAAGGATATTACAAACATTTTGGCAATTATCAAAATAGGAAGTACTGACAATGGTGTGAATGAAGAAATCCCAAAAGTAGGATGATGACTTGGTAGATAATATTGTCAAATTTATCTTATGAAATCTCTGATGAACAATTGCAGGGATGTTCCAATGACAAACTTTAGGAACATTGGTTCAAAGCTTGAATTGTTGATTGGATACATATTTGAGTAAGACACAAGAAATTACCTGTATCTACATTTTTCAATGGAAAATTAATTTGCTTCATCTGCAGAGAAAACAATCATGTGTGTGGAAATCACTGTAAAAGCTAACAACAAATTGCAACATACTGTATATTTATGGCATCCATATCAAATAAAATCATCCACCAAAATTATTTTCCCCCCATTTCTAACAGTCAATCTTTCCAAAACACTTCCACCTGTAAAGAATTGTTCCATACTCCCAGCACACAGGGTTGACCCATGATTTGCTCACAGGGTAACATTTTCTTTTGTATGAATAGCCAAAATAATGTAAACATCCCTTCACAACAAAGCACTTGAAACATTAGATCTTCCCTGGTCTTATTCTTCATTTAAAGTAATTAAACAGAAAGCAAAACAGCTTAGTGAGCCTTTGCCCACAGTTCAAATGAGAATATTTAATGCAACACTGCAATCACAATTTCAAGTTTTGACCACTGCTGAGAACACAAGTTCAACTATTCATATGTTCTCATGACTTAAATTGAACATTGATCTTCACAGTAAACAATGACATTATAGTACTAAGCAGTTCAGTTGGAGTATTTGGGTTTGCAAGGTTTCAGACCATGACTCCTATTATTTACCTCTGCAGAAACCATTAGGGTTCTTGTACTCAATAAGCTGGATCTACATAACAAGTATGGAAGTTCATCCAGACTACTTTGGAATTATGTTTACAATATTCTCAGACCTCTGTTCACATCAAATGACTTTCAGCTCCACCGATTTCCTTTTCCATGCAGCAAGAAATACAAAATTGATGACTGTTGAAATGTTTCATGAAAATCACAAGAACAGGTCATTTCTCAAATTAATATGTTGGGCACTTTTTTTACCTATGATGCACTGTTTGTACCACAAATAATTTGTGGATCACATCAAGCCAAGTTTAAGATTATTTCAAAAGTCTCAAAGTGACAGAAGGAAGGTAAAGAGTGCCATACTGTGTAGTCTTTTAAAAGTCTTTGTCTCTGCCAGGGAAAGTGTCAGGTGTTTTTCATGTAAATCAACAGTATGACAGTGCATAGCTCAAGGAGAGACTTTTGTGTTCTGTTTTGGTAATTTGAAATCCACTCTTTGTACAATTTTACATAGTCACCTAATTCACAGAGCAACTGACTAAAATGAAACATATATCAGAACAGGAACAATATAGTTTCCAGTTCTATCAACAGTTCCAGAGGTATGTGAAACAAACACCAACTAAATCAATAGCTCATAAGGATTGCACAATACAATATGTCCTATGCCAAACTTTTCCATTATCCAATAAGACAGGCTTTCATGTGTGAAAACGGATACATCAACACTTTCTTTACCTAATTGAACTAACAATTCAATTGACATTGTTCTGCCAGTGAGTTCTGCAGCTTGTGAAAGGGGATTGGCAACCGTCAATAGAATCAAAACTTCCCAAAGAACACTTCTCTTGCCCCAGACTCTAAAGGATTTAACGCAAATTTCTGAGAATGACCGTCCATAACATTTCAACCTTACCACATCAATTGACAAGAGGTAATTTTCCAGCAAAGGGCGACGTCACACCGACGGATATCGATCCCCAAACACAACATCAAAACGCAAATCACCACCAACGAGCGACTCATCAGATGAAGAACTAATTTGCCAATCCCCCCAATCCGTATCTTCGAACGATTGAACTTCATTCAACACCATCATTTATTCATTTTCCCAAAGATAAGTAAGCAAGCAGTATTCACGGAAACCTTAGCAGAAACAGAATGTGTGCTAAAAAAAATAAGGAAAAAAAAAGCCTGGGTATTTTCACAAAAAGTTTTCAAAGTCTCACAATGTAACTGCTGTCTGAGCTTGGTGGTTTCTTCCTTCGTCAGCAACAGTAAATGTATATTACTATAAGAAAGTTTATTGCAGTGAACTTGAAGCAAGTCCAAATCACATTTTTGTTCAACGACTAATGTCAATGGGAGATAACTGTGTAAAATCGCTCACTATTTTTAAGTGCATTATGTACGGAGATTTTTCAGTTGCGGTGACTTTGTACGAATTGTATTAATACGAACTCAAACTTTCAAGGAAACAAACGTAAAATCATATTTTTGCCGAAATATCATTACATTTCTCGAAATGAACAACAGGAAGTTTTATTGGATTAATTTTTAGTCCCAAAAAATTGATAATTCTCGAGACCTGACCAGTGAAAGCTGCAAGTTGGACACTCAGTAATCATCGATAATACTAATAATTGTCAGTACCAAGCTTTATCTTAACTTGTTAAAGATACTAACACATACACTGATACAGTAGTCTGATGTCATGTCCAGTGAAAGTTACAGATAATCAGCCATGCCATTGCTTACTTTTGTGGTCACTTTTACAAAGCAAGTCATAAACAATGTTTCATCGTTTCATATATATCATGTTTTAAACACTTTTGATGAACACAATTTATATAGATCGTTTTTGCTGTAAACAACTAACAGTAACACTATAACGCGATATCCTAAGTTAGGCCATACTACCTAGGCTTATATCACACACAATTAGCGAGAAAAAATGGCGAGTAAATTTAACGTTCGGCAAGTAGAATTTTAGACTCGGTTGCCAGTTGGCGAGTAGTTTAAAAAAAAATTGTCAAGGCCTGGTTAGATATCACGTCAAGTTTGGTGTGAAAAACCAGCCGCACTGTTCGATTATATCATGCAACACGATTAACAAAATTAATGTTGGATCACTTGCCATCAGCAGGTATCACCAGACTCTTTCCATTGGAAGATTCCCCTAATTATGATTATGATAATTATGAATAAAGATAACCCCAGTTGGTCATATGTTTTTGGAGGACAAGTCTAGTGATAGGTTACTGGTTGATGATTAACTGGAACGATTACATTACTTCTGCCCACGGACTGAGTCTGGTCCTTCCTGTCAATCGTTCCCCGAAGTTCTATCCTCTAACAGTCGAGACGCATGTCAATGACTTGGTACCACAACTGGAGGAAGAAACAGCTATGGGCAAACAAAGTGTCTTTTAATTGTGGATGGAGGTCCTGATTGGAATCCAAGGTCGTGGTCAGTTTTATTATACATGGTGCGAATTTTTGATTATGCAATTTAGACCTGTTGTGTTTCACATCGTATGCACCTGGCCACAGTGTGTATAACCCAATTGAACATTTGTGGTCCCTGCTTCCTAATTACTGACAGGGGTCACCTTTTCTGATGCCCTTCCGGGGGGTCCACCCCTCAAGCAAAACAATCTACTCAAAGCTGTTCAGCAAAAGAAGGAAAAGGAGGTTTATGATAACGCTATTTAGTCACTGAACACTTCCTGAACACCCTCTGTAACAAAGGGACAAATGAGTGATGAAAGTTCACTAACTCATGAAAAATCCAACAAAGACACTGCAAAAATCGGATATTGCTGAAGAATTCAAAGTTTGCTATGGAGTTAGCAGAAATGGTGAGTTCACTTTTATGAAGTGCAACAATGACACCTGCCACTACTGTACACCTCACCTCCCATCCCATAAAGTTGTGACCATTTTTGATGAAATCAGGAACCATGGTGGATTACCATCTGTAGACCACAACCACTCTCCCTACTACAGAACGTATATCAATGCTATCAAAGCAGATTTTGAAAGACCAGATGAACAGCTTCTGCGCCATGTCAAGAAAGCATGGTAAGTTGCAGCAAGTGCAAGTCATACATTCTTCTCTCAGCTACAGACAAACTGAGCCACATGCATTTACTTCATAACACAAAACACAAATATTCAAATGTAAAATGATCAAACTTATGCTGTCGAGTCATGAGAGTTCAAATATTGGAAATATGTAATTTACATGTCTCGTAATTAATGGTATATCATTGCATTTAGTTACCAAATATAACCACTCATTGTATGACACAACTTTCATCGTATAAACTGTATGGTCAATAACTTTGTATCCCTTCATTATTGTCAATCCATGCATGCATGCTTTATCTATATATCAATGTACTGGGAGTCACTGCACATCCTTTTGAATAAAAAAAATAATAATAAATCACCGCCAGTTGGAAGAATGTGGTCAAAACAATTACGTAGTGGTCATAATAAGTCCAAACGCAAGGATGCAGTATTTGTCATGAATGACCATCTGTGTTATACTACCAGTGAGGATAAATAGTGAGGGATGAGAATGTATAACAATCAAATAAAGGGAGAAATTTATGCAGATTTGTTTATCCCTTTGTTAATTTTTGTTTTTAAATACAGCAGTAGTTTTTTTATAAATATAGCGGTAGTACAATGAGGGTCTCTTTTCAAAACGGCTCACATTGTTAGGCTCCTTAGTGATCATCTGTCCCTTGTAACATCAGGAAGGTATGTGTTTGGGGGGGTGGGGTGGGGAACCCTATGAAAAAGTTTGTATGTATACACACCACACCCCAACAATATTTTCCCTCCCCACACCCTTTTATCCTGAAAATATTTGGCCGCCACACTCTCTACACAAAATAAAATTGCAGCCTTTTTTTTTTTTGGGGGGGGGGGGAGATGACCACAGGAATTACTTCAAAAAGTTTTTACATGGAGTTTCATATCAGAAACCAACGAGCATGCGTGAAAATAGCATGGAAATTACTGTGGTAGTTATGCGCACCTGTTGGATATGCAAGTTTCCCGATTCTACAGCCAAAGTTTTTCCCACTCAGTATAATTCATTGCACTACAGATGACACACTAACTTGGGAGAAATCATTACTTGATAGCTCACTACCAAACAATTTGTAACTGTTCTTTAGCTTCAGTTTGATTACAACTCCAATACGTAATGCTGTTGGCAGACTAGTCCAACCATGATGAAAGCCAACTTCAAGCAAGTTCATACTGCTATGAAAGTTTTCTTCTACGACCAATCTTAATGGACGTTAACTGTGTTAATCATTTCATTGCACATGCAAAACATATGGGGATTTTCCGAGTGAAGTGTTCGTTAACAGGGCCCGATTCTTCTGTTGAAATTATTAAGAGAAACATTTAAATGAACATACCGATCTTTATACTCACTGATCATTTCATAAAAATGATCTTGTAGGGTTATTGGATTGAAATCATAAACTGTGGTGATCATTGGGGCACTTAGGCAATTAACATATATTAGTTGGAGTTCAACTGGGGTCCAATTGTTACCATGTTACTCTGTTGTACAAGTTTGATACAACTTGACATTACTGTAACTGCTAGTCAAACCTAGTATACTAAGCTTTTGTGTTTAATAATGACTTATGATGGTGGGAACGTTTGACATTTGAGAAATTAACAAACATTATTAACAATCCAATACTATTTGTAATATTGAGCAATTAATGCAATGATTTGCTTCTGATTTAAATATATTAAAGAATACATCACCTATAGGCCTATAGACAGGGGTACTGTAATACAGATAGCATATAGACTGCATGTGCTGACACTACTTTACTAGATGAAGTTCCATCGACTGTAAATGCAAGCAAGTTTGAACAAAAATGAAAGTTTATCCCTATTCAGAATGACATTTCATTCATTTTGGTCACTAAGGAAGTCCATTGTCTACATCTATGTCAGAGACAGGCAGCCTCAGTCATTAACTCTCAGCTGAGAGCTGATCAGTGAGGCATAAAGCAGCTGAGGATGTGAACAATAGGCTTGCGAGTGCACCCTGTGCTGACGGCAATCAGATTTGGCAATGGTCTTTAAGTATTTTTACATGGTATTCACACTGTTAACTGCTGACCTCAACTGACCCCACCAACAATCTCCGAGAATTCATTACGAGGCAGTAAACGATTCTAAGGTACTGAACTACTTACCACCACAGGCCCGTCGTCTACAGAATACAGGATTGTGTCTTCACAATCAATGCCATTACAATTGACCTTTCTTGAACATGTACTTGGTGGTGGGATACTTTCTGCTAGCACCTCCATGGCAAAACAGTCCTGTCTAAGAGCATCTGTGCATGGTGGTGTCTGTATCAGTACATCATGAAATAATGTAAACCTTATAGGAAAGTTCACAGTTTGTATATCCATCTACGGATAAATTAACAAAACACAATAATTAGTACTCACAAATATAGTCTTCTCATTAACTTTTAATTCATATTTGATACATAAATGAGACTTAATCAACAATGCTACAGTCTCAATACTGTACAATGAAGAGGATATTCCATTGGTTAAAACATATTGCTAGCAAAAAATGCTGGAAACTTTTTGCATCTTTTGTCAAAAACCACATTGTCATATCACTTTGCAAGGCAAAGATAATTTCAAATCTGGTGAAATGTTGTGTACTGTATTTGACAACAGTATAGCAAACTGTGTTGCTATGTATCATGAGCTGAAACTGTTGTTTTATCATAAATCATTCATATGCAAAGGAAAACAGTATTTCGAAACAAGTTGCATTTTGCAGAAATTGTAAATACTGAGATCATTAACAGCTGTATTAAATTAAACGTTCCAAATGTATGGCATTAGGATTCTTGTACACAAAGTGGGATCCACAAATCATGAATGAAGTTAATTCAAGCTTTTCTTGGAATCTTGTTTTAGGACGTTTCATACTTTGACTAATGACCGAAAGTGATGTTTGACCTCCACATCAAACTACAGAACTTTGTACTCCTAAAGTGGACCAATATGACAAGTATGAGGTAACTTGAAGCTTTGCTTTTAGAGGTATTGTGTTAAGGGTTTCAGACTTTTCAACTCCACGTACTAGAATAGGGTTCTTGTGCTAAGATGGATCAACATACCAAGTACAATACCGTGGAACTTTTCAGTGTTACAAGTTTTCAGATTTTGACCTCTGGTGACCTTTGACCTCCAAAATGAACCAGTATTTGGAATTTCTCATTTCATGCCAAACAATTTTCCATACCATGATCATGTTAAAACCTTGTTTTGTACACCATGTCTTGTTAAACCTGCATGTCACTTGTACCCTGCAGCAACCACCTTGCCAGAGATCTACTGTATGTTAGTCCTGCCCCTTTGAATTGATGAAACTTCCATCTGGTTATCAAACAAGACCTTTTAATATGAAAAGCACCTCAAGGACTTTAAGTAGGTTTTACAGCAAACTTTCCGGACACATGTACAGTATGTATGGGAATTAAGTGTTACAAGAAATGGATTGAAAATATTGCTTAGCATAAAGTTAATACACTAATATTTTAATAAATAATAGTCCAATTAAGAATGTTTTTACCTATTTCTTATGATGTATGTATGTATTTTAGATCATCCTGCAAACAGGAACTTGCGAAGAAGCCATCATTGGCTTATCAAAGCAGCAAGCTGACCGAAGGCAGTCTCTGAGATTCATATTTAACGTCCATGACCATGAATTGTCAACAACTCTGTAACTGGACGACATACATTAATCTTGGAGTGACTCAAACTCGGGACCTTATGATTGAAAGGCACAGGCATTAACTACTGAGCTAAAGTTAACCACTGAGCTAAAGAGACTAAAGATGATCAAAGATTTGTAAAGTAATAAGGAGCCTAATATGTGATCACTTCATTACTTCCATGCAACTTCTAATGTTGAAAAACTATATATTTATGTTTCACCAATCCAGTAAATGGGCGATAATACTGCATAAATATATTCAGTTTTAGCACAGTAAAGCTAGCCTTTTGTACTGTTGACCTATGTCATACACTGCTTGGTATATATCCAGCTTGGTGACCTACTGTAGGTTTCTGCCACAGCCTGCTGCTGTTTGCCTACTCAATCATCTTCGACTATACAGTAAGACCCTGATGATCGAATTTTCATCAACAAAATTTGCATTGTGAGTTTGAACAAAGAAATACATTGGCACATCGTCAGGCTTTGTTTTTCTTTATTTTGCAATTAAAAGCAGCTTTATTCCTGGTTTCAATGTACCAACTAATGACCCTGTGTACTATTAATACAAGTGAAGATTACCAAAACGATAAAAAACAGTACAATTCGGAAAGCTTTTTTGAAAATAAGGACCCTTATTATAAACATTTGGCCACGCCCTAAAAGCACAGTAGTTATGAATATTCAACACTTAAAGGAACCTCTATCAGCCAATCACTATAGCACTTTGCAAGAATACACAATGCATTATCTTTGTATTGAATAAGGCCTATTGCATGGCGAAGGCTACATTCTGTGTGCAAATGGAAGTGTAATCATTATGGAACTTAGTTTATGCCAAGGAACATGTCAGTACTAATAGTTACTGTTTTACTCTCAGACTTGACTTGGAGACCACAGACAACCCTAATGTTATATAGTTAACACTTAGCCTATTGATTATTGTCATTGTAGGCTATGTGTTAACTATGTAACATTATATTAAAAGGCAGAAGAAGTATTTATTGAGGGTGAGAGGGGCTTATGCCAATGTAACACTTGGCTTGAAACAACAGCATGTCTGTCTATGATGTATTTTAATAAAGGAGATACAGCCACAGTGGGATTTGCTAGGTCAAAATTGTGTTTAATAATTATAGTTGCTAATATAAAAGTTAAAGTTGCTTAAGATGATGTTTAGTTATTTGTTTTTAAGGAACAAGAACAACCTAACAGAGGTGGACTTCAAAGGAAGAGGACAAGGAAGGGGACTTGGAAGATGTTGAAGAGGAATGAGGGAATGTTGATGTACGGCAGCAGCAAGAACAGAGATGAAGAGAATGACAAGAACACATTAGAGTATGTACCATCACAGGGTCATTTTCTTATTTTTTTTTTTAATATAACATGAAATAAGGTACAAAACAGAAAGCCCTTGGTGAGCTTTAAATATATACAAGGCATAATCCTTAAACTCCAGTACCTCCATCATACATCATTTTTAAGTACAGAGTCCCAGTTTCTTAAATAGAACTTAATAAAGTATATTCACATAACTTCTTTCAGTGTGCAACTTTGAATAGGAGATAGACATACATAGAATGATACTCAGTCAAATAGATCATTCTATATCATCTGTTCACGTGACGGTATACCTTTGTCATTTTATCATGTCTTCTGGCAAAAAGTCTTATGTAATTGTAATAGGTATTGATTAATGGTGCAACTGTGGCAAAGTATTTGTAACTCATTACTTCTCTCTCCTGGCTTGTCGTCTTTCCAGCATTCATACTTTATCTCACTGTAACCGATCTAACTAAGGGAACCACCTGATTACATACCGGTGCCCGGTGACAGCCTCCTACTGACCTCAGTGACACTTGACCTCTAGCAATGTTCATATCAGAAGCATACCAAGTACGCATAATGTATACTTTTTGAGTTCATGTTACATGCTCGGGTATAACATACATACATACACACACACGCAATCAACATCATATAGATTTCTTTTGCCTCTGGTTCCAATGCCCGAACATATTCATAGTGTGGTAAGCCATACATGTTAATAGTCCCAAAATTGTGCACACCAATATGAAGAGGGAGGTATGTGACTAATGGGTAAAATATAAAGGAAGGTGCCAGGAATCAGTTATCATGTTGACAAAGTCTATTTAGTGACATAGTATAACCAGAAAGCCAGTTGGCTTTGTGATTCCTTGCCATACAATGTGCTCAAAATTCCAATAACTACCTGACTAATGTAGAGCAAGTGAGTTAAATTTGTCCAAGAATTGAGTGAGAGCCAGAAAAGAGTAGAGATTTTTAGGTCTTATTTGTAGCACTCCCTTGTTGGCATAAACCAGTTCATTCACTAGTAAAGCTTTTACATTATGGAATTGTTATTCCAAAATGTTTCAATATCCAGAAAGAACAGTCTCCCTATGGGAAATACAGACACATAGATGTATGAATAAAAGAACATTTATTTTGCCAAGTTTGAGCTAGGAAATCACCTCTGCTATGATTCATCCATTTAATTATTGTTAGTAAATGAATGAGAGTTACATGACATTGTTAATACACTGTGAAATAGTTTCAGACTTACTGCCGAAGCAAAAGCCATCTAGTATAAATCACAGAGAAAATACCCAAATTTGAGCCCATTTGAGATAACCTGACCCCTTGAAGCTCAGAGGGTGAAAACCGATAACAGTAGTTTCAGTGCACATTTAAAGCAACATTCTGAAGCAGATTTCATTTCCTGGATGATTGTATGTTTTGTTGAAGTCCTATTGAGACCCTTCACAGAACTAAACTGAACTGAATTTGACCAAACTATTTCACAAAAAGAAAATCATAGCACCGGAGAATTCACAGATTAATGTAGCTTAAAATTTGGAGTTACCATGTTTAAAAGGTCTTCAGATTTTGACACATGTTGACCACATGTGACCTTTGACCTCTACCAATTTCAATAGGGTTCTCGCACTCAACAAGCTGGATCTACCTACGAAGTATGACATTGATTCATCTTGTGTTTATTGAGATATTGTGTTTACAGGCCGTTTTCCAAGAATTCCCATTAAACCCCACCCACAGATAAATATTAATGAGGTAAAAGGTCTTGTTGCAAAGAACAAATACTACTATGTAGTTATATTACCATACCATGTATGAACTAAACCACACATATGGTTGAAGAGATATATTAACTTTTTAAGAATTTCATTTCCAAGTCACATAATATCATTAATATTCATGAGATGGGAATCACAAACAATAGGGCACATCTAAACATCATGGGACTTCTACCTACCAAGCATTACGTTAACTCAACTTGTGGTTGTTGAGATATTAACTTTACAAGCTACTGTAGCCATCACATCCACACAAGCATACACCCACACTCACTCACCAGCTCCATCACAAAGGTTACTGAGGCTTCGGCATCGTAACTCAGAATAGCACCAAACTTCCCTACTTTTGCAATCTGTGAATCAAATCTTAAGATTATTCTTTCTTGACCTACAGAACACCTGGTGAATACCGTAGTGCACCTCAATACTTACCCCTACAACAATGCCATCATCTTGTGGCTCAAATTGCACCACTATTTCAACATCAACTGAAGAACTGAAAACTGGAAAAGGGGAATAGGTCAAACCTACAAAGAGAAATTCAGAAAATTTCATTATATTCAGTCTAAGTTTTCTTGCAGTTAGTAAAGCCAAGCACACTTTAAGATCATGTTTTTTGTTGGACATAGTCTTGCTTCCCCTTTTTAACCATTATGTATTCTCTAATGATATTTGACAATTATCGGTATTACATAGAATTATGGGTATAACAAAGAATCAGAAAGCCAACAGGATTAGTGATTCCATGCCAAGTTTCATATGAGAACATTTACTGTAACACTGCACACAACATTTGAAAGTTTTGCCCTTTGATCTCCACTGATACAGAGTTCTGGTAATAAATATTAAAGGCGAGTCTACACACACAATATAAATTTCATCCATGCTTTACGTTTTTGAGTCACTGTATTTAGAAGTTTATAAGATTTTGACTTACGATGATCTATACCACTATATAGTATAAACCAATACATATATGCTACATATGAATTACATCCACTCTTTGCATTGAAGGTATCATGTTTATTCGGTTTAAAGACTGACTGACCTCTTTTGATATAAAATGAGCTTTGACCTCCATAGAAAACAATAAGGTTCTGGAATTCAGTAAGGTGTATTGTTTACGAAGTATGATATTTATCCATGTTTAAGTTTTGCAGATACTATGTTCACATGGTTTCAGAGTTTGACCTCTGTTGAACTCAAATGACTTTTGATTTCCAATAATCAATAGGGTTCTGGTACTTCCCAAGGGTGTCTACATACAAAGTATGAACTGCATCCAAGTTTCACTTTGTGAGTTATCATGATTTCAAAGTTTTCAAATTTTGATAACCGATTACCTCCACAAATTTCAATAGGGTGCTTGTACTTACTACTGTAAATCTACACATGAAGTATAAAATTAATCAGAGCATAACATGTTCTAAGATGATTTCAACCTTTGGCCTATGTTGAACTCAAATGACCTCTTGCCTCCACCAATTTCAATAGTTCTTGTACTGGCCACATTGATTCTACAAATTAAACATGAACAACATCTTAGCTTCACTTTTTGAAGTATCATCATCATCATCATCAGTCAGTATTTATAGAGCGCTGATATCGTGGAACACTCTATAAGTGCCTCAAAAGAAAAAGGTTTTACACTGTTTCTTGAACCTGTTCAGTGAGTGGCAACGTCTGAGTTCATTAGGCATGAAATTCCATAAACGAGGGCCAATTCTAGAAAATGCATGACCACCGTATGGACAATTGAATTTGAAGCGAGGCTCAATAAGGAGATTAGCATGTTGAAAGCTGAGAGAATGAGTTGGCTTGTAAGGGGAAATCCGGAAATGAGATCACCCAAATATTGAAGTGTTTTCCCATGAAGGGCCTTCCAAGTTAGCAAAAGAATTTTATAGTTGATTCTTTGTCGAATTGGAAGCGAGTGAAGGTGATAGAGAGCTGAGGATTTATGCCCAAAATTTTTCATGTTGCACTATTTCGAGAACCTGTAGCTTTTTTATTAAGCAATTGGGAAGACCAGCTAAGACAGGATTCCAACAATCAACCAGTGTTTCAGCAGTGCTGGTATCAAATTACTTCAAATTGCATTGATGTTACAAGTGCAAGTGATGGTATGCTACACTACAGATTGATGACAGGTGTTTCACCATGTTGAAGGTGGAGTCAAGAATGATACCCCGGGTCACTTACTGATGATGACGACTCAACAACGTCACTCCCCACTTGGATTTTAGTGCCCTGGACCCTCTCCTTGAAGTGTGGAGGAGTTAAAACAAGTAGATTGAATTGTAGTGCCTTGGACCCTCTCCTTGAAGTGTGGAGTTAAAACAAGTAGATTGAATTGTAGTGTGGAGGAGTTAAAACAATTAGATTTAATTGTAGTGCCCTGTAACCTCTCGTTAAAGTGTGGAGGAGTTAAAACAAGTCGATTGGATTTTAGTGCCCTGTACCCTCTCCTTGAAGTGTGGAGGAGTTAAAACAAGTAAATTGGATTTTAGTGCCCTGTACCCTCTCCTTGAAGTGTGGAGGAGTTAAAACAAGTAGTTTAAATTTTAGTGCCCTGTACCCTCTCTTTGAAGCGTGGAGGAGTTAAAACAAGTAGATTGAACTTTAGTGCCCTGTACCCTCTCCTTAAAGCGTGGAACTAAAACAAGTAGATTGATATTTAGTGCCCTGCACCCTCTCCTTGAAGTGTGGAGGAGTTAAAACAAGTAGATTTAATTTTAATGCCCTTGACCCTCTCCTTGAAGTGTGGAGGAGTGAAAACAAGTAGATTGGATTTTAGTGCCCTTTACCCTTTCCTTGAAGTGTGGAGTTAAAACAAGTAGATTGGATTTTAGTGCCCTGTACCCTCTCCTTTAAAGTGTGGAGAAGTTCAAACAAGTAGATTGATATTTAGTGCCCTGCACCCTCTCCTTAAAGTGTGGAGGAGTTAAGACAAGTAGATTGAATTTTAGTGCCCTGGACCCTCTCCTTGAAGTGTGGAGGAGTTAAAACAAGTAGATTGAAATATCATAACGTTAGGCCTTGTCACATATTTTGACAAGAAGCGCTCATGGTTCAAAGTTATAGTTGAATTGTTTCTGAGTCAGTCAGGAATATTTGAATCATTGTTTTGATCACAAAATGTTATGAGTTGAGACAGTGAACTGTGTGGAAGCTAACATCTCTGATACTGAAAAGGACTTTTCATCTCACAGTATGTTTGTTCTCTCCGCACTGAGAGTTGCTAATGTAAGATGTGCATTCACACCACAGTAATTTGTCCATTGCAAACTTGCATACATTTTGCAGTTCCTTTGACCACATGTTTCAGTTAAATTTTTGAACTATATACTTTGTCAAAATTAAACCTTGGCGCTTGAGTTTTTAATCAACAATGCATAAAATGTTGTTTTACACACAGTAATGGGAAAGGGGCTGGAACTGGCTGGGGTTGGGTCAACTTGCCTATAGTGGTTGAGGAAAAAGGAAAAATTTGTTCAACTGTGAATAAAATTTAAGAAACTAGTTGCATTGGGTCACTGTTAATGGTAACTTACAACAGGCACTCATAGCAAGTACTAGGCCTTATAGGGGCATGTTCTTGTGTCATCGAGATCTATATGTAATATTTTCTACATCATTTAAGGGCCTCAATTAAATCAGTGAAAAGTGTGGTATTTCATTTCTTACATTTTGTCTCTACGCACTCGTTTATTTTACATTGTTTTCGACATTCACAGCGTATTCATAGCCCATAAAATGTTTATGTAAGGGAGTTGTATACCCGTACCCAAAGTGTCCACTGCTCAATGCCTAGGCCAGCATATATGGTGACTAGTCTAAGGCATAATTTGCTGCTTCAGAATTTGACATTAATTTTGTTGTTGTATACTATTAACAGCTTTCATCATTTGATTTCTTTTCCTGCACATTATAGACATATCACTATAGGCTTCCACTGTGCACAAGCCAATGTTTTGTCAAGGGTCATTTTAACTAAGTATTTTGCATTCCTGTAGAGGTATTTTAAAGTGCATGTTTTCATGGAGGACTGAAGGAATTCAAGATTTTCTGAGAGGACGCAAACATTATAAAGAAGTTGCGCCCCGCCAAAGCAAACTGTAAAATCCTGGTAACAATACTGTTGATACATATACATAACTGGGTGTTATATCAGTGATTAGAACCTCTCATGTGAGTTGTATCAGTAATAAAACACTTCTCCTACCTAACTTGCTGTTGTATCATTGATAACACACCTTTAATACATAACACATAACTGGGTGTAATATCAGTGATAGAACCTCTCATAACTGTGTGTTGTATCAGTGATAAAATACTTGATACCTAACTGGGTGTTGTATTATAAGTAATAATGCACCTCTCATACCTAACTGGCATTGTATCAGTGATAAAACACCTCTTGTACCTAATCAGATGTTGAACCTGAGATAACATCTCTTGTATCTAAATGGTGTTATGTCTAGTGTTCAAATTATAATCCGAATTGGGCTGATTATTGCATAATCGGAACATAATTGGAATTGGTAAAAATTATATGGAATACCAGTTATGTCATACCGATTATTCAAAAACATATTGAAGATGAAAATATCATTATTCAAGAACATATGGAAGGTGAAAATATCAACCGATGTTCCAGGTTTGTTCTTTTAACTACGAAACATTAAAATAAAGACACCCTCTGCACGAATTTCACAATGTAATTTCATCAAATTATGCTGCCAGGGTCGCCGATTTTGCTTCCCTCGTGATTAGTGACTTCATATTTCTCGGCACAGTAAGCATGGTACCAATACCAATTCCGCATGTGCTGGATTAGGCCTATGTTGATTAGCTGTGAGTACAGTATTTCGTATAAACGGATATTTTCTCTTTATCAAATAATCGGAATCGGAATCGCCCCGATTATGGAAAAAATAATCGGTAAACGGTATTTTCTGTTTTAGCATAAATATTTGAACACTAGTTATGTCAGTGTTAACACACCTCTAATACATTATTACTGGTGTGGTGGGTGTTGAATGAGTGATAACACACCTCTTGCACCTAATCGGGTGTTTTATCAGTGAAAACACACCTCTCGTAAGTATTCTGGTGATTATTCAGGGACAACACACCTCTTGC
>KN882707.1:173067-183636 GCA_000934455.1 Apostichopus parvimensis
TGTTGTATCAGTGATAACACACCTCTTGTAAGTATTCTGGTGATTATTCAGGGACAACACACCTCTTGCACCTAATTGGGTGTTGTATCAGTGAAAACACACCTCTTGTAAGTATTCTGGTGATTTATCAGTAACAACACATCTCTTGTTTAAATATCCAGTATAAATATATGAAAGTACATATTTATAAATAGGATATACCTAATTGGATGATTTATCTGTGACAACACACCTCTGGTACCTATTTGGGTGTTGTATCAACTGGTGATAACCTCTTGTACCTACTTAGGTGTATCAACTGGTGATAACACACGTTGCCACATGTGCTGTACTAATTTGGTATACTACTCCGTACACCACTGTTCCAGAACGTTCAATCATTGCACATGAACAGTATACTGGATTCAAATTTCAAACCAATCCGTACCACTATAAACCATTTCACATTAGTGTTCGACCAATAATCGTTTAGATAATCGGCTTCGGGCAGATTAATTATCAGACAATCGGTAAATAATCGGCACCGGCAAATCTATTGCACTACCGATTATTTGGAACCCATTATTACGTTCCACATTTGGTTCACTTTTTGATTCACCACAACCACAAAAGGAGAGGAATGTAGATCATTCGATTCAACGCTATTCAAAGCCGGGAAGTTGCGCTAAACTACAGTGTAATTGTATCGCAAGTTCTTCACATGAGATTGTACTAATGCTCTTCGATATACTATCCAGTTTTGGCAGTTATCATCATACAGTATACCTGCGATATGCTTAAATACGACGTAATTATTTTTTTTCACTTCGCTTCTTGCATGTAACAAAACCTCCTGTTATCATGTTTAACGATTGATAAGTAAGATTAATTGTCTCGACTAAATATAAAAACCAGAATGAAAACATTTCATGGTTCCTTGCTGCTGTTCATTAGTTCCATTCATAGGGAAATTTCTAAGAAAGCCCTAATACAACAACAGCAATTCATGCACACAAACTTTTCTTACCAAAGTAATGCTAAGCCCTGCCCTCTCATAAATTTGTATCATATCAATTGCAAAATACAGCATGTGTATAGGCTATCTGCCAATATCATCATACCAAGTGTGACGAAATTCCGACTAATGGTAGCCAAGTTATTGCAATTTGGAGTTTTTCACGTTTGACCCTGTGACCTCATTAATATTCATGATATGAGCACCAAAATCAATAGGGTTCATCTACTCACTATGGGCCACCCACCCACGAAGTATGGTAATGATCGGTCATTCCCTTGTTGAGTTATTGTGCATAGCGTCACACAAACACACACCCACACACACATGTTTGTATTACATTCAGACCGAGGACCCCATTGTATTTTCCATTGTTCAAATCCACGTACCCTAACCTTAACAATACCCCATACAATAGAATTCTTACGATGACTGGTGGTGATTCTTTAGAAATCACAACCGAGGACCTGGAATTCTTTTGTTCAAGTCCTCGGTCAGAATACAAAACAAACTCACACGCACGCCAACTTGAATACATAGGTTCCTTTGCTTATTTTTGCATTATTTTTCATCAGATTTATATATTTCGATATCAGCTAACGAAATAACGATAATTTATTTCCGTGCGATATAATTTATTTACGTTGGAGTTGCAACACTGATAATGGTTATAATACCAGTTGTAAAAGCTGTCCCTAACTTCTTCTTTGTGCATTTTGTAGCCAATGGCTACTATTTTTCCCCTTCTGTAGTCTGTACAGCACTGTCAATAACTGTGTTGTGGTGGGATTGCAAAATTGTGACTCCTCGTTATAAACTTACAGCGCCCCATGTATGTATTACAGTGTTATGAATGTGTGTTTCTATGAATAGGCTAATGTAACCTCATTATAGGCCAGACCATAAGTAATGGTTTTAGCCTTTAGTAACTGCTGTAGCAACCGATTTCAAAACCATCCATTTCAAAATAAACATAAAATTACCAATTTTGGCCTCTTCAAAAAACTGTGAGTTTGGCGCACAATGAATTATAGTTGATTAGATTTAAGTGGACTGTCATTCAGTTTGTTTCAGTCTCACAACCTTAACGGTGACTTTTCTGCAGTGTTGGTTGAACCGGTGCAAAGAAAAATAAAACAGGTTCAGGTAGTGTTTCTGTTAAGAAAAGCAACGGTGTGATACTTGAACAAATAAACAAAACGTAGGTATGCCTCACTGGTCTGTACACTTTGCCGTATACCTACTGCATGTTCAAATATATCCGCCAAATTACAACTGGATAGAGTTGATATTATAACTTAACCGGAAATCTCAGGTCACCATAAGTCCGCGACGTTCACATTACATTTATTAAGAACGCAAGAGGGAGTGAAGAAACACCGAAAGGAGGACTTGAAGTACGAGTACGTGAGTGTTCACACTAAGGGAATTAATCGACCTTGCGGGTGCATTCTTAAGTGTGAACAAGACCAACTTGTACCTATTCTGGTGGTTTATCAGGAATAGCACACCTCTCATACCTAACTGGTTGTTTTATCAGTGGTAACACACCTTTCGTAAATTGTAATAGTGCTAAGTTTATCTGCCAGACTCCTCATGACTTTTAATTAACTGAAGAAAGGTAAAATATTTATGACAATATGGCAGAGTTTCCTGTGGTAAGCAGAGTGATGAGCACATGCTGGTAGAAGTACGAACATACAATATCAATGTAGGCTTTGGCATGTGCTATAGTATATTGAATGAAAATGATCTAAAATATTTACCTGGTATTAAATACGTACTATCTTGTGTAACCGTCTGTTCAAAGTTGATTCCATTGCCAGTCACAAGAATTCTCATTTGAGGTGGGTCATCACATGGAAAGAGTTTGATGTTACAGGTGATGATCTTGCCCTGAAGATATTTTCATAAGAAACATACATTTCATGTAAAAGTACAAGATATAACACAGAAAGTGAATGTTTAACCCAGAAGAGAGAAAAAAAAAGCTAATAATTTGGTTCCTGTTTGCATATCAAGTTCAGAACATGTACTTCCATTCCCACATGTTCACATGGGATATCACACTCATCAAAAAAAGGCTGGATCATCCATGGTCCCTTGAGATCTGATCACTGGCGCATTCACATGCAAAGTGTGTAATATTAGGTGATCTGATGACAAGTGCATCATTAAAGATTGATGCCTTTCATTTCCTCAGAAAGTTGTTAGATATATTGGGAATACCTTGGCAGAATCTCTGATATACTTGTCTGAGGAGCAGGGACATGTGGTACACCCATTCAGACAACAGCCATCTTTAATTTTCAAACTTCCCCTCCCTCAAAAAAAGTTATTGCTTATTTGGAAGAGTGCAGAACTTAGTTATGAGACACATTTATGTTATCCAACATGTCCAGCAAAGAATAGTCATAATGTGATAGCTGCTTTAAAAGTAAAAAAAGTATAGTCAATTGTTCAGTCTGTAAAATCATTTGACAAATGTTGAAGATTATGGACAACAAGAAAAGAGCTACAATATTACTCGACACTGGTTTTTTGGTAGCCGAGCTATCCAATGCTTCACAAATCAGATTTTTTTCTTGTCACAGGAGGCTTGGAACGAAGAGACATTAAGTGTGATGTGACAAACAATAAATGACACAGACTGTCCTGAAAATGACCATTTACCTCAACAACAGGCTTCTTGTACTAAATGTGATAGATAGATACATCCACATACTAAATATGACATCTGTCCTTGTTGAAATATTGTGTAAAACATGGTTTTCACAATCTGACCCCTGATGAACTCAAACGGCCATTGACCTCCGGCCACAACATTATGCTTTTTGTTCTCAATGTGGTACAATTACATATCAAATATGCGATCTATCTAAGCTTCCCTTGCGATATTATGTTTAGGAAGGTGCGTTAGTGTAGAGAGACATGTCAGAGGTGAGCAAAGTAAATGTTTGACATTTGCTGACTTCAAATGACCCCTGACCTCCACCAAAAGCAATAATAGGGACCTTAACTTTGATAGGGTACTGTACATCTACCGACCAAATATGAGATCTGTCCCTTCTTGCAATAAAATGTATACAAGGCTTTCACGAATTGACCTGGTTCCCAATTGACCTTTGACCTCCACCAAAATCAATCGGCTTCTTTTACTCTATGTTATACACCTTCATACCAAGTATGAGGTCTGCCCACAAATGCACAGTCACAAACGCACACAGTCACAAACGCACACAAACATACACGTACGCCATCATGATTTTAAAGGTTACGATTACCATCAAAAACCAAAACCACTTTTATATGTCAAAATGGAAGTTCTTCTCTTCTTTAACTCACCTGAAGATTTACAAACCTTTCCATCAGTCCAGTGAAATTAACTGTAAAGAACTTGTAACATTTCAATAGCAATTATCCAGATCCCAATGATGAAGGTCTAAAGAGTTATACATCTTACTTGCACTCAATTCTCTCAATTGAAAGTATGAACTATAAGACAAGGTTTAACTTTTGATTATTCATATAGCAACAGAAGAATGATATAGATTGCTTACCATCAGGGTTAACCTACATTGAGCACCTGTGCAATCAGCAAACTTAACACAATCTGCACTGCTTCCAGGGACCTCAGCTATGTTCTGGTTTATTTCTGAGATGACATAATCCAATGATTGGCACTCAGGTTGATATGGTGTAACATCTGCTGGAACCGAAAATATCAGTTTTATCATCTCTATTGGTTTTAATATGGATACATTATACCTATGGCCTTATCTCAATCTAAACACATTCACACTCCAAACTAGTAACATGGTTACAAAATTGCAATCACACCATGTATGTATGGTGTTTGAGTGGGCATAGCTTTGACAGAAAATCCATGTGCTTGTGTTGCAAACAATAAGTAAACAGATATTGTAGAGTATAATGAAGAGCT
This sequence comes from Apostichopus parvimensis, assembly GCA_000934455.1. Taxonomy (NCBI): domain Eukaryota; kingdom Metazoa; phylum Echinodermata; class Holothuroidea; order Aspidochirotida; family Stichopodidae; genus Apostichopus; species Apostichopus parvimensis. The sequence continues at coordinate 178,005 of KN882707.1, forward strand.
AGTTACATCGGTATTTGTTGTGTTTGCTGCACCTGCCTGGAAAACCTTGTTCAATTTCTCGCGAACACACTGCCGATTTCCCGCCGGTGTTCGCCTAGCGAACACGCCAAGCACGCGTAGCGTGCGAGCATAATGGCATGGGGTCCAGGTGCCTGCTGTAGGGCCCTGGTGGGGTGAACCGGTGGAACCCCTTTGTGGGGGTGCAGGTGGCGACAGCCCCCTGAAAATTTTGGTATTTTGCGTGTCTCTGGCGATAAAAAATTCGCAGTGGAGGATGCAAAATACTGACAACTTTTTGAATTTAAATTTTCACGTAATTGTCATGAAACATAGAGTGCGAGCATAATGGCGTGGGGTCCAGGTGCCCGCTGTAGGGCCCTGGTGGGGTGAAGGGGTGGAACCCCTTTGTGGGTGTCCAGGGGGCGAAGGCCCCCTGAAAATTTTGGTATTTTGCATGTATTGCGATAAAAAATTCGCAGTGGAGGATGCAAAATACTGACAACTTTTTTAATTGAAATTGTCACGAAACTGATGAATATTTTAAAATGACAAGTAAGAGTAGCAATATTATGATATAAATTGAAACTACATTTAACCCTACCCCAACAGACTACGAATTTTCCCAGGTACCTTGCCAAACAACTGCGAGCTCATACCCTGTCTAACACCTGTTTGTTAACATTTTTTGGCACGTTTCCAAGGAACAGTTCATGGAGTAAAATGTTTTCTCTTTAATTAATTCGGTAAGTCAGTAAAGGATTGGTAAAGTTATGCGAAATATTATCTTAGACGTTCAATAAAAGTAGGTAAAATATCCCCGTAACATGTAGGTAAGTAAAACACCTCAGGCTTGCCTCCACATGAACAAAACAATCTATTCCCCATGATACACGAGGCACAGTCCCATAGCTCCCAACTCTTAAGAAGGGTGTCCCCCTCCCCTTTTGTATTTTTTTGAATCCTGGTGATGCCTACATGTAAAATGGTGGCATTTAGAAAGGCTTTTGTCACCAAACATTTTTTGAGAAATATGCATTTTTTGTGTGTAACATCAATAAATTGAATAGTAGGTGATAATTTATTCTTTCCCGTGGCATGAAAATGTATGCTGCTCGCCCCAATGAAAAGAAATATAGGCTAATTTGAGGTTCAAATGATGCTGTAAAGGAGGTTTTATACTCTATTATGCTAAATGCTAAAGAAATGATGGTTGCTAAGTCAAAATTTGATGCAATTTTGTTTTATGTATACTTGACAATTACAATGCGGGTTTTTCGGACGCTTGCGCGGGTCAGCGGGTTTGGGTGTTAGAATGCGGGTCCAACCCGCGAAATGCGGGTCAGTTGGGAGCTCTGCAGTCCATACCATACACGCATATCACGATATCAAGGCCCCTATAGCTATGGCCATCTTTATGAAAGTTAACCTTGTAATGACATGTCTTACGCCACTTGGCATGATTAACTAAATGCTAAATCTTGTTTCCGTGTTCTTGTAGAAAACGTCAACTTCGCAAAATACAATCAGTTGTGCTTTTGTAGTTACGTGAGATCCGTAACCGACGAGGTGGTTAGGCTATTTGCTATGCACTTTTGAATCCTGGTGATGCACTTAACTACGCCCGGTATGCACTTAACTACGCCCGGTATGATATAATTTTTTTGGAATTTTTGGAAATTCAAGAAAATATTTTTTTCTCTATACAGTCAAGTGAATACGTTGTGCATATAGTATAAAATTATCGCGAATGCAAGAAAACGATGCTGGGATTTCCAGCAGAAAAATGTTTTCTTTGCGGGATTACAGAGTCATTTGAAGGGAATCCCCCACCTTAGAGGGAACACTGAACTGAAGTAAAATTCATACGAAAGAAAACGTTTACTAAAAATGTGGAATGGCAATATTGTTCAAAACATTTCCCGCGTGGCTGATTTATTACAGCAACTTTCCCGCGCTGGGCCTGGGTGTCCGTGTGACATTTCCCTTGTGAGTGTGTTGGGGACACCTCATTACTCTTTATATTGTGACTAAAATTGCGAGCACGCTCTCTGAACATTTTTCTTTTGTTTCTGAAACTTTTTTTCTGAAATTTTCCGTATTGTTTTTACAGATGTACTTTTACTTCCTTCGTGTGTATTTTAATATTTTTCGTCCTGTTTTTTTTCTCTATTTTTTTTCTCCAGCCACGCTGGATTTGCCGCGAGCATCGCGGATTTTCCGCGAACCTGGTTCGCAAGGTTTTCCAGCCCTGCTGTTCTCTCATCCTAAAACTGTGTTATTATTTATGTATTAAATAGAAACATAGTTACAACTTCTTAAGATAGTGGAGGTCTTGGGATGACATATACAGTGGTGATTTTTAAATGCAATTCTTCCACTCAACAGAATACCTGTTAAGAAGTCAATACCATTTCAGCTATAGACTCTATACTGTCTTGATTGCTCATTGAAGTGCATATAATCCCTTATGTCTTGTGAAACTTGTAAATTATATCACATAAGTGATGTTGTGGTCATTCTTATCTTGCTCATGTTATAAAACCTGCTCAACCATGTGTGATATAGCCAGATAGGCAGCCACTATGTAAAACAATTCCAGTAGAAATTTAGCCCTTTCCAGTGTAAGGGGACTGTTACCCTAATGGATTCCATTAGAATAATAAACCATGATTCTGCTTTGGAAGTTTGTTTCCAAAATACATCAGCAAACACGTCAGTACTGATACTTTAAGCATTGAAATCCTGTCAGATTTTGTGTCTTCATTTTGTTTTTCTCCTATAGGGTCATTGCTGGGTACTTGGGTGTCCCTCTCGATCCTATTTTCTACCTAACCAAAATAAACTGGGGATTATGTTTTGTTACGTTCTGGCTGTCACAGATATTATGTTTACAACCTTGTTTTAAGTGTTAACTGCCGTCGACCAAAATGTGCCATTTTGCATTGTTTCAGTCACATTGGGGAATCCTTCCATCAAAAAGCAATGTATTTCTTGGTGAAAGAAAACATGACAACATGTGGACACCCCTGTTTAACTTGTTCAAAAAATGAACCCACTTAAAAATCACATAACCACTTAAAAATCAAAAAAGGCGGAGTGTATAGCCTAGTGGTTAACGCCGGCGTCTCCCAGTCATGAGATCCCCATTTCGATTCCCCGCCGACAGCAATGTGTGTCGTCTGGCAAGGGTGTTGTTCAATTACAACTTCCCGACATGGACGTTAAATGGATGTGTGCCGAGAGATTGGCTTCGGTCAGCTTGCGAGTCTATAAGCCTCCATGGCTTCTTTCGCGAGTTCCTGCTTGCGGGAAGATCACATGTACATACATACATACATATGCTAATCTTGTCATCACTGGATCAGTTGACCGATTAGACATCATTTAATAAATCCAACCGGGAAAAAGGCGAAATAACTTTTGCTTCCTGTTTTGTAACAATTATTCTGCGAGAATCATTCTTTTCTCTTTTAAAAACCATTAAGTCCCTTGAAATATGTAGGTCTATACACTCTTTGGGGCATCTCTTTTGTCCGACTCTGTTTTGCTCCATATAAATTGAGTCATGTTTGTGAAACATTTTATAACAGCTGAAACATGCATGCAATAATGTGTCTTATCCTCTGCAATGTTTGTCACACTCCGTCATACTATGTTATGCGTAAAATTGAGGGTAATACTATTAGTATTAATATATTGACCTACCTGTACTGACGAACTAACTTTGATAGGCCTAGCCAAACGTTAAGCTATGTTAAACCTAGCCTATTTTAGGTCCCTACAGAAATTAAATATTTCCCACTCTGACGCTGAAAATGTTATATGGGGTTGCCTTCTTACCTTGCGCAACACAATGATTAAGGAATGTTATCACGAGATATGCAATACAAAACATTGATGCTTTTCGTAAGATTGGTATCAGCTCCATATTGGACCGCTGTGAAGTTAGTTACTTATTCCGCGTTCCTCGTCCGACAACCGGTGTGAAGTTAGATACTTATTCCTCGTTCCTCGTTCGACGTTCGCGAATGAGTAACTGCTACCTATTCAGTTCCTTATTCGACAATGGTATCGACGTTACACCTATGGCAGGACGAATGCATTCTTACAAGATGTTCAAGATTTTGTCGTGGAAAAGAGGTTTATCTATGGGTCATTTGTACTCTAATGACAATGTAAATGGGTACCATAGTGCATCTTGCCCGGTCGAAATAGTTCTTGACCAACTAAAATGACCACTACATCATCGGTTCTTAAATTAATGTAACTGAAACGGGACCTGATAAAAACTAACTTTAGGCCCTAATCAAGACTAGCACGCCTTGGACCACCTAACCAATGGGTCATATGAATTCTTAAGACATTGCAGAAGGATACCATAATGCGTCTTGCCCGGTCCAAAGAGTACTTGACCAATTAAAGTGACCACTAAATCAACAATATTTTAAATTAATGTAACGGGAATTGAAAAAAAAAACCTTTCAGCCCCAAGCACATCCAGCACGCCTTGGACCACCTACCCAATGGGTCATATGAACTCTAATGACAATTTAGAACAGTACCATAATGCGTCTTGTCCGGTCCAAAGAGTGCTTGACCAATTAAAATGACCACTTCATAATCACTTCTTAAATGAAATTAACGGGACCTGAAAAACACCTTAAGGTCCTAATCAAACCAGCACGGCTTGGACCATCTAACCAATGGGTCATATGAACTCTAAAGACATTGTAGAAGGGTACCATATTGCGTCTTGCCCGGTCCAAATAGTGCTTGACCAATTAAAATGACCACTAAATCATCACTTATTAAATTAGTGTAACGGGACAACGAATGAAAAACATTTGGGTCCTAATAAAGAGCAGCACGCCTTGGACCACTCAACCAATGAGTCATATGAACTCTAAAGATATTGTAGAAGGGTACCTTAATGCGTCTTGCCCGGTCCAAAGAGTGCTCGACCAATTCCAATGACCAGTATATCGTCACTTCTTAAATTAGTGTAACGGTAACACGAAAAAGCTTTTGCCCCTAATCCGGCCATCCAGCATGCTTCAAAAATGTATACAGTGTGAGAGCCGCCTAATGTTTTGTGTCACCTGCAGTGTTTAAAGTATTTGACAAGACAACTTTCGTTACAAATATACCCCTTTTCATAGATTGACTAGATCAAAATCGGACACGTTTTAAGTTCATGCTAATGTATAATGCTATCTCCAGGTACGTAAAATGTGGTCAGTTTATTCAGCCCCGTAGCCAGCTTTTACCTAGGGGGGGTTCGTCATGCGCGGTAGGACTATCTAAGCGGAGCGCCACCATTGGTTGGCGCGGAGCGTACAAGAAAATTTTCAGCTTTTCGAACCCCCCAGATGGCCGGAAACGGCACTTCCCGAGTGTTTCAAGCAAGAAGAAGTTCAGCCCCCATTTCGAAATTCTCCCCGCTTCTTGGAACACTTGACAAATATTGGGGGGCTGAACATGCCTTCAGCCCCCCCACCCCCCACTTTTCCATCGCTGCCACTGGAGTTCGGCATTTTCATGGAGTCAAAACTCGAGGGCGCCCGAGCAAGGAGTGGAGCGACCGAGCAGGGAGAGGGTGTGCTTCTCCCTCCCCCACCCCAGGGAGTTTGTG
>KN882708.1:13867-42664 GCA_000934455.1 Apostichopus parvimensis
TATGTATTTTTACAATCCAAACTAGTTTAGGTAAATACGTAACTGGGCATAGTGCTAAACCAAAGGGCAGGTAAATAAATAAAAGCTATTAAGTAAACTTTAGAGCCACATTTTATTGATACAAATTGTGTCGTATAGATTGCCCTAACTCCACCTACACTTCTCAGTCTCAAAAGGTACACAAACCGTCCTACAATATTATGTGCAGCTTACAGTTATCATACGTGTTGTCGTTGACTTGTGAATGAGGAGTCCACAGATAAATTCGTTTCATACTTGAATGTTTTATAGCAAACACTACGGAAACGTGATCTGAGATTCATAAATCCGTCAATAAAAGAAGAAGGGAATTAAGCAAATCAATCTACTTTTCGCGTTGCAGATCGATTTCCGGGCCAGAGACATTCGCTACCATTGCAAGATACCTTCGGTAAGTAGTGTACAGCGCACTCCCTGCACGTTTGATTAAACACCGAATACGAAAATGTTCTTAATCAATAAAAGGAAATTGTCATTTCAAATCGAGATAACAACGTGTGACAACACGATGATTTCTGCCAGTAGTAATAAACTTCTAATATATGATGGTACTTTTAGCCCCGTCATCTGACGTAATTAAGTTGGAGAATTGTGGCCTACTGCAAAGTATGATCTGTTTGTTACTCAAAAAACACCACTGTCCCGTCACCCCCCTTAACAAAGAAAGGTATTGCTGCAAGAAATGGGCTGCAGAGTTACCTAAACATACAACTGTATTTTGCTATGAGGGTATGCAAGTCGTTAAGAATTCCACCAGATATTGTCTTGAATTGATTCACCATGCTTGCATTAACTTAAATTTCGAAAAAAAGTTCAGTTTTGACATATTCATCATCGGTTGATCTTGTCATTGATCGTCACTTGCCTTAAATAGCGTGCTTCTATAAGGGTCGAGTTACACAGTGCATTCAGTTGTTCCGGCTGCAGGTCTTCCGTGGCTGTTCAGAATAAACGGACAGTGTTCGACAAAACAGTTATTTAGGGGGGGGGGGGGGTCTATACACCCATAAACGGAGGCCCAATACATGAACTTCGTACCTAAGCTAAATATGAAGTATGATTACCTCGAACTAGAACGAAATGTCTGCATATGTTCTCTAGTATATACAGCAAAGGTCATGGATAATGTTTAACATAAATGTAGGTTTTCTATAGGACCAACACATGGTAACACATAACACTATAATTACAGAACAAAATTGAGTTTTATATCAAATATATACTTCAGTATTTCACTTTTATGTATTTCAGTTTAAATTGGAATCGTACGATAACATTACAAGACATAATAACCAAGACAACAGCTGTGTCACCTTATCGATTTGCTGATCCTGTTCAACCAGGGAGTTGTTATGGTTCCATTACAACTTCCTGGTTCAACGAACTATCGTTGCTGTTTGTACTGTTTTCATAAGTGTCATATAAATACCTGACAATCGTCTTGTCGTTTTCTCGAAAATTTAGACTAATAATCTTATAATAATCGCCAGTTAAATTTACGACGCTTAAGCGACCACAAATGTGGGAGAAACCCGCAAGGGCTCATGGATTAAACCATACACATCCGCTGACTTCTAATTCAACATTTTAACTCAAATTTGGAACCCATTCGATTTAGACAGTCATTACAGATGGGAAAAACCGTAATTTGCTCTTGGATGAAAAAGCCACCTTACCGGTCGGGTATCGAACCCAGATCTACCTCTCGATTGCTAAGCCTCATTGCTTCAAATGCTACCGCCTTTATCCACTCGGCCACAGCACCGGTACATGGATTCTTAGTACAGATTATTTTTAATATTTTACCTTTCTGTTTTACAGGTTAAAATGGAATATGGTAACAGCACAGAAAATCCACCCTTTCGCTTTGATGACCCTGTCCAACGATCCCTTCTGGCTGCCTGCGTTGCTGGAATAAGTGCCATAGGAATACCTGGCAATCTGCTCGTTGTCTTTGCTGTTTGCGCCTCACGAAAACTTCAAACTACCACCAACGCGTTCGTGGTCAACCTAGCCATTTCCGATCTCATTTCTTGCGTGTTTATTATATTCCACCCAGTAGCGTTGTTAAGCGTTGAATTTTACCTTTCGGAGACGTTTTTCTGCAAGATTATCGGAGCAATAACTTATATAACATTAGGAGCTAGCATTATAAATTTGGCTTTGATTGCAGTCAATCGTTTAATTTTGATAACTCGTCCGAGATCAACTTATGATAAAGTTTACTGTTCACGAAACGTATACGTAATGATCTTCCTCGGTTGGCTATATGTTATTATAGTTGCAACCTTACCACCAGCATTAGGTTTCGGTGCACTCGGCTTTTCCCATCGTTACAGTGTTTGTACGGTGGACTCGGAACATCCAAGAGCGTTCTACAATGAAGTGTTACGTAGTATACTGATACAGTTTCCCTGCTTGGTGGTCATTGTCACGTGTTACTATCTCATTTATAGGTTTCTAAAGAGGAAAGGAATACTTCAGGAAATACGCAGGGACAGTTATCAGGCATCTAGAGGTGATGAGAGAAAAAGGATTTCTCGGCAAATCATGGTGGTTAAAATTACCATAAATCTCTCTCTAGTGGTTTGTGCTTACATTGTATGCATCTTGCCTTTTGCAGTAGCTTGCGTCATTCCTGAGAGTTACGTTGTGATTCCGTGGTTTGCATGTCTAGTTACCTTTAATAGCTGCGTTAATCCACTGATCTACGGATTTAATCATCCGCAGTTTAAAGAAATCTTTAACTTAATATTTACATGCAAATGTAAGCAAATACCAGAACCGACTACCTTCATCCAAGCCATGACCGTACATAGCGAAAGTTAAAGCTTCTGCATTTTTCGTTGCATTTACCACTTTTATCTGATGGTAACATAGTTTACCTTGAACGGAGAACATGTACTCTGAATCCGTCCACCAAAATCACTGCAGGAACCATTTTAATGACACAATATATCATTTAATTAAGTGTTGTGTGACACAAACCTTAATATACATAAATTTAAAACGAAGATGAATAACTTGAAAAAGTAGGGTACAGCCAAACTGTAATACCTTAGTTAACTTGATGGGTAAATTATATATAAATAGATGGCGCTGTACAATGATAAGTGATTACAATCCCCAACTGAAAATCCAATTTTGATAAGCGTGCAGTTTCATGTCTGGATATCGCTGCATCAGAATGTATATGTGACGAGTGACGTCACGCTGCCCAGACAACCGGGAACTTGAATTTAAGAAAGATTGAGAACGATGCAGAGAATTGGTTCCAACTTGCTTCGCCATTGTTATAAATGCAAATATGCACTGTCACATTTCATTTTGTGATTTTAAAGTGTTACAAATATAACATTAGAAATAATTTGCCTTACGACACATACGATAGAAGTTTTGAAGCAAACATCGTGGATTATGCCACAAAAGACCTTAGATAGCATGACAATTTTTAAAAACTTGACGCAATCCGTTTTATCATGTACGAAGAATTAAAAATATATTATATTACGATAGTGTACGTAACGAAATATTAATTATGTGTAAGTTTTGATCCATTGTAACTGTAAATAAATTGATATTATCTCAGACTATATGGACTTATGTCCTGTGCACTTGTAACATACCAATATTATGTAACTGATTGAGTTGTTGAACGTAACTAAACTGCATTTGAATACATAACTTGATAGGCATGTATACGGCTAAAGTATCATTGCATAATCTGCCTTCATTTCTTTCTGACGATCGTTTAAGTTTAGGGGACAGTGTATGCTACACTATGACACTTGATCCTGTTGTTCAGGCATGTTGTTTGTTGCTATGGGCATGCTCTGCCTCTAGCATATTCATAATGCTACATTACTGATGACGTTATCTCTTTGCCATCGAACCCTTCACGCAAGTACCGCGTCACGATGCCAGTCAGAAGTATATACACCGTTGTTGGAGAAATATCGCCTCTCACCCCGTTCCAATAACACGATTCACTATTGTTTCTGCGTAACATTGCGTTACCAGTTATATCCATATCGTTACTACGTTCTGTGTATCCTTTCAAGTTTCGACTGAAGGATCTTCAAGTAAATTCGTTACTTTTTGGTCTCATCTAAATATATCATCACTTCTTATACGGAATGGACTTTTCTTGTTCATACTGACATCCATCCAGTGAATTGTGGATCCCGTTATTAAAAGTAGAACCATCGAGGTCATCGACTCCAGACCCAGTCTTCATATATAAGGTTCTTCTTATTATCTAGCGTCTTAAGTTGAATCTACTCTTTGTTATTCACTCATGTGTACCATTCATCTTTATAATCCATATTATTTGTAGAAGATAGAAATATTATTATTCAAAATACCATACGAAACCTCGTCCATCTTTTCTTTTAGGCGTTAACAACCCTTGGAAACTGTTTCTACCGGAATACGAATTATTGATATGTCGTTTTTGTAACACATAGTATCGTAGTGCTGTCATTTGATTAGATAAAGTTACACATAGTACTCTAAAACACTATTTGTTGCAATTTTATAGTTAAGCAAGTGTTACAGGAAAAGTATAATACTGACTGAATTGAATGCCCTTGTTGCAACACGGACAGTGTAAAGCATATGTCAAAGGATCATACACTCGACAAACTTGAAAAATCCGTATCTTCGCCGTAAATACAGGCTATGAGGACAAGGTTGTCGATTTATGCCGATAAAAGGATCAGTCGGGGAAATGCGGCTCAGCGGGGGTTCAGAAGGGGCAACAATTGGATGTTCCCGCTAAGCTGAAAAATTGCTAGTGGATCCATAAACAGTATGATAGGTGCGATACCGGTGAGATTATCTTTAGAATATAAAAGTTGAACCATATCACTGCTAATGATCTTGTTGATTCTAATTGATGTGATTAGTTAATTCAAATTATAATTGATTGAGAAATAATTTGTACTGTTCTATATCAACTCATTACGAGTTAAGCAGTATGGTTTTCGAATAAATGGTTGATCGTAATCGTGGGTTGCTTTGGAATAAATACAACTAACTTAGTAAAAGGAAATATAATAGGTCTACGGGGAGGGAGGGCACCGTAGGTAGGGGTGCATTTTCCAGAAAAGTTGATTTTGCTCCTGTTCAAGTCACGATTAGTTTGGACCCCAATCCTAGAAAAGGATTGACGTCCCAGTATATGGACGTGATTAGATATCTAAAGATGCAGACAAAATTTACACATGTTCTGAAGCCAACAGCTTCAACAATCACAATATTTCTTTCGTTTAGCAACCAAGCGTCTCAGCGAACGAAAACAGGTTCTTAATGAGTGAAATTGAAAGCTTACTTAGAGGTGCACTTGTCGATCTTCTATATATATAATAAATATATACGTTATATACGTTATGTATCTTGTGCTTTCCAATCGCTACGAGAGTTCAAGAAAGATATGGAACTATTCGAGGGCTCCGAAGCATTTCCCTTGGACCACGGAGAGAGGATCCATTAGGACCACTTTTACTCCCAGCCAATAACATGGTATCTCCTCCTAATAGGAAATACGTCGCTCCTACACCTCTGAGTATACAGTCGTAAATTTACAACAAATTGCCAAGTGCTCACAAAACGCGAATACGTTATAAACCCCTCCAACTCTTCAGCTGCCCCACCTCCCTCCCACCTCCCTTCGACTTCCCATAATTTCTTGACAAAAAAGGTTGTGTATGTGGGCCTCCTGGAAATAGCGGAAATAGCAGTAGCCTTTTGTTTTCATTTATAAGGAAGAATACATTTCTGTTCAGTTTACTAGTCTTCAATGAGTACACAGAAAGAAAGTCGAAATTATGGAATAATGGACCTTTGAAACACAAGAATCAAGCAGTTTCTGTACAAAGGTATGCTGTTGGTTATAATATTCAGGTACGGACGCAACCAGCTGTTTTATAATCAATGGCAACATATTAATGATTTCACTCTGTATGACAATTCAATTACCCATTGTAATGCATTGACCATTATTACACTAAATATATTACAAGTGAAGCAAATTTGGAGGGAAATGGATGAGTAGGGTTTTGTAACTTTATGGACAGGACGTGTAAAACTTGAATACAAACCTATCGACAAGATGAAAACTACAATATATAGCAAATTGACAAATAAACAACGTATAAGCTGAGATGTCATCATGGTAATCGACTTCATTTAACTTATGCAACCCGGTGTTATAGTTCTATGCTGCAGGAGTTTCGCCGCCAGGAGATCATTACTTGGACAAATATATAGTGATGTATTGAATACACTGACCTGTATATTATTTGACTCGAATTTAAAAAGAAAACCTAAAAACCAGGGTAGACTCTGAGTTTTAATCAAAAATGGTCAATATTGTCTCACTTATTATAACACTGAAAGGTTTACACTGAACAGTTTTCGAAAGTACTTTCCAGTTCCCTTCTGAACCATAAAAGTATTCCAAAATGTAGAAATTGATTCACTTTATAGACAATAACATATCTTGTCAATAAAAAATTATGTGCGTGTTTTTGTCCCTTCTGTTACTGTTACTTGTCATTTAGCCTCTGAAGAAGATCCTGCTAGAATCGAAACGTCATGCCAACTTACTTTTACACAATAACATATCTTGCTAGGTGAATATGAGTTTAATTTTTCATTGATAAAGTTTTGAAGCAAATGACCATTATTGGACTTCTTAGCATATTTAAAAGTTATACCTATGACCTCTAGCACTTCATTGCACACAGAAAAATAGTCATTCAGACTTCCGGTATAATTCGAGTTATTTACGGCAGTTAATGGAAGTTTTTAATTTTTTAACAAAATGATTTAATTGTTTGACATTTTGTAATATATACACACTTACACATGCAGTATTTATCAATCTTTAAGTTTCGTGGTATTTACTACACACTAATACTCGTGTTCTCTACTACACACTATAGTACATTTAGTATGTGTCACTAGTCAAGTTTCGTGTTCTCTACTACACACTATAGTACATTTAGTATGTATCACTAGTCAAGTTTCGTGTTCTTTACTACACACTATAGTACATCTAGTATGTATCACTAGTGAAGTTTCGTGTTCTTTACTACACACTGGTACATGTAGTATTTATCATTCGTCAAGTTTCGGGTTCTTTACTACACACTGGTACATGTAGTATTTATCATTCGTCAAGTTTCGTGTTCTCTACTACACACTAGCACATATAGTATGTATCTAAATCTACAATCCTGTCAATGTATTTAGGGAGAGGTGTGCTGCAAAAACCAGCAAACACCAGCAAACAAATAATTGAGGCGGAGAAAAAGTTATACCAAAAATGGAAATTGACCTTTTGGCTTTGATAATGTTTTTAAATAATTAAGGGTCATAAGATGCAATTTGCAATTAACTGATGAACATAATAGGTTTTGTCCTTTGTAAAACACGTTTTTGCTTGAGTACTTGTTTAACACTACAACTCGCATTTGGGAGGCACCTGAGTGAGGCACGATTTTTTTGGGAGGGCACGTGCACGCGACATTCTGCCGTGAAGTAAAAACATTAACTCCAAGCATATTCCCGTGGCAAACAATGTAACCATGATCATAAAACAATATTCCACACTGTAAGTTTAACACCCAACGTCAATATCTTGACCCTTACTTGAGGTATGGTTGATAGCATGTTCGCTATTTTGACATGCTTTATCAGCGATTCTTACAAGTATTGGTTCATAGTATATCGTCTGTAATGTCATTTTGGTAGATCACAAGTTATACTTAATTGTTTTATTCTACTTGTCGATTACCACTTAAAAATATGACATCTTTGGAATCTTTTCTTAGCTGTCCATATTGTCTTTATTTACAAAATGATTAATATCAAAACTATTTTGCAGAAATATTATTTAACTCTGTGAATATTTGAGTTAAATATTGTTAGTTTCAGATGCTTTGCAGTGATGCCATTATTCACTTTGCTGTTGCCAGATGTATATCCACTTCACAAAATATCAACAAAATTTGTAGAAAAATATCAAAGTTGCCATACAAAATGCTACCAGAAAGTATTTTTGATATAAAAATGCAAGATAAAGTCAGAATTATTGTTGGCAATCAGCGTCAATGATCGACACATCTCTGTAAGTAAGCCTTTTTTCTATTCGATGGTAGTGGTACAAACTAACCGAAATTATACAAGACAACTTTAATCAAATCTTTGAACATCCGAACTGGGCTCGTTAAATACACTATTTTTAATCTGGTGTGTTATGCACGAATAAACCTTAGATCACCCTTAAATGATTGCTTTAACGTCATTTAGAATTATGTTTACTTTAAATGATCGGCTCAATTATGATTTGCTTAGAATTTCTCTCTGATCGTAATTGTACCGGCAGACATAATGTACTTTTCAGAATATCGTGTGATAAAAGTCTCGGCGGAGTAATATATTACATTTCGCTGTAGTTTATATGCCATGGAATAGCTGACCGCATTTTCAAATCCACGCCCCCCTTTAATTCTATGCATTTTTCACCTGAAGAGCTGTCCAACAAAAAGCGTTTCGCACGACACCATACCCAAAGCCATGTAGCTTGGTTTTAACTATAACAGTCTATGTAACTCATGTAGCCTTTATTCAAAATCAATGCACAGAAGGGTACATACAATTCTGCATATATTTTAATCATATTTCTTACGTACTTTCAGTAAACTCCCCAGCAATGTAAATTGCCCAATGGATATGGTTCGATTAAGTGACAATCGCATTATGGCGTGTTCTCGTCACCAAACTGTTTTGATACAGAACATTTAACAACAATTACCTTTACCCTCAATTTGTGATGAATCGTCCGGCGACATCTTCCCTCTTGGCTCAACCACTATTACATGCACTTGCATTGATTTAGGAGTCCTGAAAAGTGACTGCCGATTTCAAATAACAGTACAAGATACGGTGCAGTAAAATATGTATTCTTGTTGAACCAGGATATGGTAAATGTCATAAGTTAAATAGTTTTGTTTCAATTATGCCAATGGAAGGGGAAAGACTAGTTAATTCGAGTTGGTGGTCACAGGAGGGCAGTTAGGGTCAATCGAATGATCAATACTTCTGCGAATGTATATATGTCCTACCAATATTTCTTAAAATAGTTTATACACAATACAAAAGACCTATAGTCCAGACAATAGCAGCTCTTCTGTATTCAAGTACTATTTGAGATGTATTAAAAACAGTTGAACATTTTAAGCAATGTGCTATAAAAACAATTATTTAAATTTTACAAGTGATTCACACAAATAAATAAATGCGGGACTTTGATTTTGATAGTCATACATTTCTCACTATTCACATTAATTTGGCGATATGATCTAAGAGTTCATCCCCACCAAGATCGGTTACAATATCCGTATTGAGTAATTCATATATAAACTAAGTGTCCCTTCAACAGACAAGTTACCATTCAAGATAAACTGTACAACATCTTTCAATGTGACTGCTACTGTGGGTCAGCCATGTTCACCAGCAAGTAATGCAGACCTGTCAATTAGATTCTCTACCACATTGCCGATTCCGTGATGAACATGAACAACTAAGCATGTGTAGTTTCCAGATAACTGCCATAGGCAAGCTCTTCTATCACTTAAACATTGACACTGAGTTTCAATGCGCAACAAATTAACATTATTTTCAATCGCATGACCAGCATGCATCTAATATCGTAGAAGTATTAGTTTCTAAAGCATTTGAAAGCATAAGGAAGGGCAATTGACTAGATTCTCTGTTATTTGCTATGCTTCTCTTTTTGTTTGTCGTCTCAGAAATCGTCGAAACAATGAAGCATACCTTCGAATACTTTGGTCTGAAGTATGTTGATAGTAATATATGGAACATATATTGAACCAACACAAAGCTGAATTAGTGCGGTTCCAAATTGTGAAGACGTTGAAATGATAATCCCTGTTCTGAAATGGTTAAACATTGGGAATGGAATCATTCAAGTCATAGTAATGACAGTGAGAGAAGCATACAAACAAATACTTTATTCGTGTTATGTTGCACAATAGTTGATGCCATATACATATACGAAAGTCTCGCAAATAATACCGAAATAACTTAAACAAAGCAACAAAGCAAGCACATATGTTCAGAGGGGAATCATGAGAATTCTGCTACCAGGGAAGTAAATCATTTAAGATATGTTGAGCCTCATGTTGGGCAGAGAAATGTTAGGGAAAACAATATTGAGATGGAATTATCTAGGCATAAGTATAAACGAAAGATATATCGACCTTAACTTTTGACTGATCTTTATCGCCACATAATATCTTCAAGCATTTATCCATGTATATAGAAAAACCGTAGGAGGATTTTGCACTGGTTGGTGTGTAAACGTCTATCTCGTATTTCTTCTGTGATATGCTACAACTTACGCAGTTACCTCTTAGCAGGTTACATACTAGATGGATGCCCAAACTGGAGATTCAGGGGGCTGAACAGAGATTTGGAACCCTTCAACAAGTATTTTCTTGAACATATGGATGGATGTGTTTCCCTTATACCTTCCTTCCGGGGTGGATTGGCCTACCGGTTTACCACCTCGAAATTTGTGCGCTGCTCGGTACAAGAATTCTTCTTCGTCGCAAAAGGTGCTAGTCTCGTCCAAGACGTCAAATTTATCGATTGTTTCAAGGCCTCAGCGCCGCCAGGTAGGTGACTGAGCCGGTAGTTACTTATGCTACGGTCCACTCTGCCTTCGTTCCTTCAATCGCGTTAGGTTTTTCATTCTGCCCTCTACAAGTCTTGATGTGTGGGTGTTATACCATACATACCGTAATAGTGGTTGCATTGGCGCTTTAAATTTTATCTGTGTTTTACTTATCTAAACAAATTGAAACAAATTGAAACAAAAGGGAGAGGTTTTCAACATGACATGTATCCTGGTTAGGGAAGTGATTTGTAATTTACGCAAAATAAGAATTTGTTTCTAATTGTCATCGTAATTTTGGTCTACTTGATGTTAATGATAACGGTTCAATTGATACTGATATGTCATCACTTTGTGAATATTTTTGGCTATGTTTTGTTCAATGTATGACAAGGTAATAGTAATAAAGTTGAATTTGTGGTTAAAGGACCGCGATCTCAATTACATAATTTGTTAGCGAACAACGCAAAACATAAATGAATGTATGAATGAATGAATGTATGTATGGATGGATATATAACTGAATGAACAAACAAACAAATAAACAAATAAATAAATAAATGGATGGATGAATGAAATAATAATATTTCTGTTGGTTACACCTTGATATTTGTGGAAGGTTTGCATAGCTGTCAAAGATCTTTACCGTAAGGTAAATCAGTAAATGCAACACATGTGTAGAACTTTCCCCCCTCTGTTGATAGCTGATTTATTGGCATTAAAGAAAAGAAATACATTTGCAGCACAACTGCCCTGATGACATCATTCAGTTTGCTGTTGCCAAATGCATATACAACATCCCCGAAAATATCTACGTAGTACAAACTGCTATGTCATTGCACTATCAAACTGTAAACGAGAGTCTAAATTTACATAATTCATCTGGATAAAATCAATTATTTCAGAAAAATAACTGCATAATCTGTGTTAGCAATGACGGCACAAAATAAAACAAACTACTCAAACGGACAGACGTTGACTTGTTATTGCACATTGTAATTATACGCATACTTATGACAACTCCATATATTCGCAATATACTCGTATTCGACAGTGCTATCTTCGTGTAAACGTAACATCAGCAGTGGAAATCGCAAGGAAGAGTGTGGGGGCGGGGGTGTGGGTGGTAATACCACGAGAAAAGCAAACATCTTCTCTCTAAACTTTATTTATCATTTATCATTTTATTCTATTCCATATGTGACAGGCTGTCATAGACAGCGATTTTCCGAACAATACTTGTGGGCCATCCATTTTGGTTGATAACCCTAATCAAGTGTGACATTTTCCAATTAGAGATATAAGAGTGGGGTAAGGTTTTATCTGTCTTCAACTTATGTCTAGGCCGCAACGGCTCAGGATATCATATCGTCCGTTTGAAGATAACTGGGCTGT
Organism: Apostichopus parvimensis; assembly: GCA_000934455.1. Lineage (NCBI taxonomy): Eukaryota > Metazoa > Echinodermata > Holothuroidea > Aspidochirotida > Stichopodidae > Apostichopus > Apostichopus parvimensis. Next base: position 26,007 of record KN882708.1, read on the forward strand.
AGTTGAATCAGATTAGTTTATTTCGTGATATTTGAGCGATGCAACTTATATCGTGGTGAATACGCTTGCTGTACGAATTCGAACAACTGAATGGGTGGCTGTTCCTATACCTAATGTCACTACAACACATACAGGTCACCCTACACTATGATACTACCAGGCTACTGTCACACAGTGTATACATGGCGAATTACGAAAACACTATTCACCTTCGTTCGGTGGATATTCTTTGCTTACACGCTCGTTGCATTTACCATGTTTACCTACATTTGTATAGCGAAAGAAACATGTTTGATGAACTTGAAGGTAACGCCACTGCGGTATATCAGAGCTTTTATGTTTGACTCTTCTAGCGTGCATACTACAGAGCTTGTACGTCTGTATATCATTCGTTGTACCGTCCTAATACATACGAATGTACACGAATTGTTAACACAGCATATAGTGAAGTGCCTAAACGTAAACAATGTGTATCCCTTTTAATACAAATGGATGTTACACTGACGATAACTGGTAAAGCAAGTGTTCCAAACGGAAGGAATTGTTAGTGAAAACAGTATAGTTGATACGTTAGGTAAGTGATAAAGGCTAAATTAACTAGACTGCTATTTTGTTGACATGAACTAAATGACATCGTGTACAATGATTAATAAGTCGTATAAGTATTGTGTTTTTATCTATGAATCGATAAATTGGATATTGAACAACGGACCCAGTGTCGGATATCCTTAACGTAATGAACACATCAACTTGGTCATATACCATTGAACCATTGCTTTTCTAGTTATCTTTATCATGCACAGTTTGGACTATCATGTTTCGGAACAATATTGGTCCAATATATTAATCCCAGATGGATAATGAACATTCACTTTGTTGGGCCTAACTGCAGTAACTGGTTAAGCAAAAAATTGAATCATCGTAGTCACAATACGAGTATATAGGCTTTGATCCCAACTGTAGGGTATTAAAAGTCTGGTGCAATGTATCAATCCAGATCGTAGGATATTTAAAGTATAGCGTGTTGTCTAAATGTTTCAATGAAACGGTTATATCCATTTTAAACCAACGTTACCCCAATCCGGCTATCTTAGCTGTGTCGTGTACTGTAAGTAGTACTTCGGGCTTTTGTTTGTCCAAAGTTGGTTTACTACATTAATAAGCACATTGGTCTGATTGAATGGTATAATAAGCCAAATATTGTAAAAGTTAGTTATTCATATTGCCAATGTTGATCCAACCTTGTGTTCTACCGGAGTATTTTCAAAAAGTGCAACTCCCTAAATGAAATTGCTGGACATATCAACCATCCAGTTGTTTCATTTGACAATAACTAACAGCTCTTTGGTAGTCACTTTGGAACCATTTGCTATAATGGATTTAAACGTTTGCTTTTCTTCATCATGAAATAATTACAACATCCACACAAGTACCTACAAAATATGTTGCTGATTTATGTTATCACGAATGTTTACAAACATTTGGATACCCGAGTGATAACAAACAAATCTTGGGCCGACCATCATGGGTGCGATTGGTAAGAAAAAGAGGATAGAAAAAAGAGAGAAGGAAAAGGGGGGAAAGCGGAGGGGGGGGGGGAGAGGAAGAAAGAGAGGAACTGTATTTCCCAAACTTTCATGGATATCTATAGACAATGGGGGGGGGGGTGGGGGTAACCAATATGCTGCTTTGTGGGCTAAGCAAGATTTTTCTACTTTATTTACATTAAATTAATCTAAACTTGATGTTCTGTGTTCTATCTTGAATACTACCCTTTTTTCCCTACTCGTCATCTGATCATCTCAGTGAGAAATTTATCATAATGACGGGTAATAATGCCTTCCCTATAAAGCTGATGTATGTATTCATGTTATTAAGTCCGTGATTCATACAGTAACGAGTCTCTCTCCTGTATTGACTTTAGTGCGATTACCTGCCAGGAATAGTTTGCTGCGATATTTGTGAAGATATATCATTCTAATTTATATATTTTTTGCTTCGCCTTATCACATGTTCCTGAATATCAGAATTTCACAGAAATTACTTTTGTGCAAAAGTAAGTTGGCCTGACGTTTCGATCCTAGCAGGATCTTCTTCAAAGGCTAAATGACAAGTAACATTAACAGAAGGGACAAAAACACGCACAGAATACAGACAGGTTGATAAGCATGGTGAACACAAAGAGATAGATGTAAGGGGATAAGTAGACAAGGGATGAAGAGAAGAACGAAAGAAAGAAACCAGCAGGGGAAAAAAAAGGTAGGAGATAAACAGTGGAGGGACAAAGAGAGGATTAAGGGAAGGGGGTAGGAAATAAACTGGAGAAGGACAAAGACAGAAAGGTGTGGAGAAAAATGGTGGAAGATATATATGAGAAGAGGAGTGATGGGGGGGGGGCGGGACAAGGGGAGAAGGAGGGGGACAGAAGAAAAGTTAGTCATGTCCTTCCTGAATGTTGAGCCCATGAGGTTGAATGGTGCGAAGGCGTTGCATCCACAGCCTCTCTCTGCTGATTCGTACTAGGTCAGGACGGCTACCTAAGGCCATTCAATCCCCTGTAGAGACATGTCGTTAATGGTAAGGATGGGAAGGTTAAAGTGTTCTCCAACTGGGGTCTCAGTCTTCATGGTGTTGACTGTGGATCTGTGACCATAGAATCGCTTCTTGAGGGTGGTTTTGGTTTCGTCAACATACTGGATGCCGCAAACTCTACAAGATATCAGAAAGATGACATTAGTGGTTTTGCAAGTGGTTGTGCAAGTGATGTGACCCTTAGTCTTGTGTGTAAGTTGCATGCTGTGGCTGGCGATAGAATTGGATTCAGCAACGCTGCAGATATACATCTTGAAGTCCGATCACATTTGAAAGTACCATGCTGAATGGGTGTAGGGTTAGAACAGCAGCACGCACAAGAAGGTCTCGTAGGTTGCGTGGTCGTCTGTATGCGATGGTGGCTCGTTGGAGTCTATCTGAAGTGAGGAGAATGTTGTGGTTGTAAGAGGTGATTTGCTGACGAGGAGGAAGATTTGGGTAGAAAGTAACAACCAGGGGGAGCTTGTTGTCGCAATCTCGTCCCTTTTTGTCTTTCAAAGTAGATGATCTGAATGGCTTTACGCACCCTTCTGGCACTATGGCCCCTGGCAGTAAGGTGTTTTTCCAAATCACCTGTATGGCAAATGAAAGAGGAATTGTTAGAGCAAATGCGACGAAGACGAAGTGCTTGATGTAGGCAATTCCAGACTTGCAGTGACGGGGATGGCAGCTGGAAGAATGGAGATACTAGTGTGTGTCTGTAGGCTTGGTGTATAAGTCTGTAGAGAGAGAACCGTGTTCCTTGTGAACAGTCACATCGAGAAAATTAACCTGTTGGTGAGAGTAATCAGAGGTGAATTAGATGGTGCTGTGCAAAGAATTGATGTGATTGATGAAGGTGAGCAGGGAAACCTCATAACTGGTCCAAACGAAGAAGATGTCATCAATGTAGCGCCATTAGATAAGAGGACGGCAGGAAGCTGTACTGAGCATGCATTCTTCAAGGCTAGACATAAACAGGCAAGCAAAGGAAGAAGCCATCCTGGTACCCATGGCAGTCCTATGTATTTGAAGGTAATGCTTGTCCATGAACGTGAAGTTGTTTTTGGTGAGAACCTGTTGCATTAGACCTGATCTACCATGAGAAATGGTAAGAGAGACAGAGATTCATGTTCCTGTTAATTAGTAACGGTAATTTAATAACAGGGAAGGCGGTGTTACTATGTAACAAAGAAATAACAATATTAGACTTTGATTCTCATCAGGGAGGAAAGATTTATAACTGATGTGTAAAGAACAGGAATCGAAGATAAACCAGTTACAAATTTATATCTCAATATGATGATAGCACTGTTCTCACTGTCAAGTTTAGTTGCGGCCTAAATGTATTCCTTCCACACACAGTCAAAGAAAAGCTTAACAAAGAAACTGATAGACTGTGAATACTACAAGATTTAATCTGATGATGTGGTGTGTTAGAAGACTCACACTATTTTCGACTATATCTTTAAAAAAATCATCTGTCAACCCCCCCCCCCCTCTCCAGCAGGTGCTTACCTCTATTTTATTTCATTCTGCTGATGTCCAAATTATAATTCGTTGCTAGTTCAAAAAGTATCAAAGAAGCTAGTTTAAAATATTATTGAGCGATATGCTTCCCAAACTTGTGCCAGTTCAAAGCCTCAAGTAAGATTTCGAGAAGGCTTACGCTGGTTCTTATCTCCGTTAAATGATTATATATTTAGCACAACCTGTTACTGTTATTTTTTTACGGTGGTTTATAGTCGTTTTTTTTCAATATGAAGGCCAAGTTCTGAATATTGTACCAACCCTTTCTAATGTTAGTCAAAATGAGCTAGCAATGAATTAGAATAACACATTATATTTTTCCCTCGACATGAAATTTTATTTTGGAATATTCAATGAAAACATTAATTTTTATCATGTCGTTGCCTAAACTAATTTACAAACAGATGACACTTATAACACCAACTGAAAAGGTTCCATTCTGTTTTTTATTTTATTCTGTATTTTGCTTTCTTAAATTGTATGTAGTGAAAACCTGGCTAATCCAGCTAACAAATAACGTTCTTATTAGCATTAAGCATTGAATAATGTCAACGTTTGTCCAGAATGAACATAAGTTTTGATTATGTTCCAATTCGACGGTAGCTTGCACCAGCAACTAGGACATAAAAATGCTACAAAAGCATTGTTTTTAAGAAATTATACTAATGTATATTGGGTGTGTACTCACCATACAGGCGACGGATGAGTTGACATATTTCTCATGAAAGGCAGAAACTAGCGGCTTGTAGTTCCATAGTTTTAAGGCTGATGCATGTATTAATGTTATTAAGTCTGTGAATCTTTCAGTGACGAGTCTGTCTCCTATATTGACTTTAGTGTGCTCAATGCAGATGTGCGTTTACCCGCCAGGAATAGTTAACTGCGATATTTGTGAAGGTATATCATTCTAATGTATATGTTTTTTGCTTCGCCTTATGATATCTTTTTGAAACACAATTTCAACATCTCATGACAATAACCTTTCTCTTCCTTTCAGGTACCTTCCCTCATGGATAGTCTTATGGCATCAATAGTAAGAGAGACAGAGATTCATGTTCCTGTTAATAAGTAACACTAATTTATCAACAGGGAAGGCGGTGTAACTATGTTACAAAGAAATAACAGTATGAGACTTTGATTCTCATCAGGAAGGAAAGATTTATAACTGATGTGTAAAGAACAGGAAACGAAGATAAACCAGTTACAAATTAATATCTCGAAAAGATGATAGCACTGTTCTCAAAGTCAAGTTGAGGTGCCGCCTAAATATCTTCATTGCGCACTTAAAGAAAAGGTTACCAAAGAAACGGATAGACTGTTAATACTACAAGATTTAGTCCGATGATGTTGTGTGTTAGAAGACTCACACAATATTCGAATATATCTTTAAAAATTCATCTGTCAACACCCCCCCCCCCCAGCAGATGCTTACTGATTAATTTATTTCACTCTGCTGATGTGCAGAGTATAATTCGTTACTAGTTCAAAAAGTATCAAAGAAGCTTTGTTTTAATGTTAAGTAAATCCTTGCTTGTCTTCGCAAAATCATTTTTCACAGGTTATTGACTGTGAAAGGATATGAAAATAAAAACACATTTTAAATGTTTCTTGTATTGTTGCATAAGAAAATTAATGTATAAACATCACTCAATGCCATATAACGATTTAACAGTGTTACCGTAGTGTTACAATTTGCTCTAAACACAAAGGGCTAACTCTATAAATATAAACTCAAATCTCCCAATTCTTTACTGTGCGGGGGAGGGGCGTAAGCAATATGCTGCTTTGTGGGGTAATCAAAATATATTCCTTTTTTACACTTAATTGATCCAACAACGATGTTCTGTGTTCTATCTTTGAATACATCCTTCTTTTCCCTACTCGTCATCTTCTCGTCCATGGTATCCATCTGATCATCTCAGTGAGAAGTTCATCATTATGACGTAACACAATTTTTTTTGAATTGCTTAATACTGTAGTGTCATCCCTGTAAAGCTGATGTATGTATTCATGTTATTAAGTCTGTGAATCTTACAGTGACGAGTCTGTCTCCAATATTGACTTAAGTGTGCTGAATACAGATGTGCGTTTACCCGCCAGGAATAGTATACTGCGATATTTGTGAAGGTATATGATTCTAATTAATTTTTTTGCTCCGCCTTGTTATGTGTTTTTGTAAAACAATTTCAACATCTCATGAAAATAACCTTTCTTTTCCTTACAGGCCGGTTTCATGTTGGGAGAATTGGTAAGAGAAACAGGGAATCATGTTCCTGTTAATTAGTAACGGTAATTTATTAACAGGGAAGGCGTTACTAAGTAACAAAAAAATAACAGTATTAGACTTTGATTCTCATCAGGAAGGAAAGATTTATTACTGATGTGTAAAGAACTTGAAATGAAGATAAACCAGTTACACATTTATATATCGTAATGATGATAGCAACTGTTCTCAATGATCAAGTTTAGGTGGGCTTAAGTATCTTCCTTCCACACACAGTCAAAGCAAAGCTAAAAAACAGCTAAACAAAAGAAACGGATACTACAAGATTTAATCCGATGATGTGGTGTGTTAGAAGACTCACACAATTTTCAAATATATCTTTTAAAAATTCATCTGTCAACCGCCCCCCCCTCCAGCAGGTGCTTACTGATTATTTTATTTCACTCTGCTGGTGTGCAAATTATAATTCGTTGCTAGTTCAAAAAGTATCAAAGAAGCTAGTTTAAAATATTATTGAGCGATATGCTTCCCAAACTTGTGCCAGTTCAAAGCCTCAAGTAACATTTCGAGAAGGTTTACGCTGGTTCTTATCTCCATTAATTGATTATATATTTAGCACAACCTGTTACTGTTATTTTTTAACGGTGGTTTATAGTCGTTTTTTTCAATATGAAGGCCAAGTTCTGAATATTGTACCAACCCTTTCTAATGTTAGTCAAAATGAGCTAGCAATGAAGTAGAATAACACATTATTTTTCTCCCTCGACATGAAATTTTATTTTGGAATATTCAATGATAACATTTATTGTTATCATGTCGTTGCGTAAACAAATTTACAAACATATGACACTTATAACACCAACTGAGGAGGTTCCATTCTGCTTTTTTATTTTATTCTGTATTTTGCTTTTTTAAATTGTATGTAGCGAAAACCTGGCTAATCCAGCTAACAAATAACGTTCTTATTGGCATTAAGCATTGAATAATGTCAACGTTTGTCCAGAATGAACATAAGTTTCAATTATGTTCCAATTCGACGGTAGCTTACACCTGCAGCTAGGACATAATAATGCTACATTAAGCATTGTTTATAAGAAATTATACTAATGTTTATTGGGTGTGTACTCACCATACAGGCGACGGATGAGTTGACATATTTCTCACGAAAGGCAGAAACTAGCGGCTTGTAGTTCCATAGTTTTAAGGCTGATGCATGTATTAATGTTATTAAGTCTGTGAATCTTTCAGTGACGAGTCTGTCTCCTATATTGACTTTAGTGTGCTCAATGCAGATGTGCGTTTACCCGTCAGGAATAGTATACTGCGATATTTGTGAAGGTATATCATTCTAATTTATTTTTTTGCTCCGCCTTGTTATATGTTTTTGTAACACATTTTCAACATCTCATGAAAATAACCTTTCTTTTCCTTTCAGGCCGGTTTCATGTTGGGAGAAATGGTAAGAGAAACAGGGAATCATGTAACTGTTAATTAGTAACGGTAATTTAGTAACAGGGAAGGCGTTACTATGTTACAAGAAAATAACAGCATTAGACTTTGATTCTCATCAGGAAGGAAAGATTTATTACTGATGTGTAAAGAACTTGAAATGAAGATAAACCAGTTACACATTTATATCTCGTAATGATGATAGCAACTGTTCTCAATGATCAAGTTTAGGTGGGCTTAAGTATCTTCCTTCCGCACACAGTCAAAGCAAAGCTAAAAAACAGCTAAACAAAAGAAACGGATACTACAAGATTTTATCCGATGATGTGGTGTGTTAGAAGACTCACACAATTTTCGAATATATCTTTAAAAAATCATCTGTCAACCCCCCCCCCCCCTCAAGTAGATGCTTACTGATTATTTTATTTCACTCTGCTGGTGTGCAAATTATAATTCGTTACTAGTTCAAAAAGTATCAAAGAAGCTAGTTTAAAATATTATTGAGCGATATGCTTCCCAAACTTGTGCCAGTTCAAAGCCTCAAGTAACATTTCGAGAAGGTTTACGCTGGTTCTTATCTCCATTAATTGATTATATATTTAGCACAACCTGTTACTGTTATTTTTTTACGGTGGTTTATAGTCGTTTTATTCAATATGAAGGCCAAGTTCTGAATATTGTACCATCCCTTTCTAATGTTAGTCAAAATGAGCTAGCAATGAATTAGAATTACACATTATTTCTTCCCTCGATATGAAATTTTGTTTTGGAATATTCAATGATAACATTAATTGTTATCATGTCGTTGCCTAAACTAATTTACAAACATATGACACCTATAACACTAACTGAGGAGGTTCCATTCTGCTTTTTTATTTTATTCTGTATTTTTTTTTTTTTTAAGTTGTATATAGTGAAAACCTGGCTAATCCAGCTAACAAATAACGTTCTTATTGGCATTAAGCATTGAATAATGTCAAAGTTTGTCCAGAATGAACATAAGTTTTGATTATGTTCCAATTCGACGGTAGCTTGCACCAGCAGCTAGGACATAATAATGCTACAAAAGCATTGTTTATAAGAAATTATACTAATGTTTATTGGGTGTGTACTCACCATACAGGCGACGGATGAGTTGACATATTTCTCATGAAAGGCAGAAACTAGCGGCTTGTAGTTCCATAGTTTTAAGGCTGATGTTATTAAGTCTGTGAATCTTTCAGTGACGAGTCTGTCTCCTATATTGACTTTAGTGTGCTCAATGCAGATGTGCGTTTACCCGCCAGGAATAGTTAACTGCGATATTTGTGAAGGTATATCATTCTAATGTATATGTTTTTTGCGTCGCCTTATGATATCTTTTTGAAACACAATTTCAACATCTCATGACAATAACCTTTCTCTTCCTTTCAGGTACCTTCCCTCATGGATAGTCTAATGGCATCAATAGTAAGAGAGACAGAGATTCATGTTCCTGTTAATAAGTAACACTAATTTATCAACAGGGAAGGCGGTGTTACCATGTTACAAGGAAATAACAGTATTAGACATTGATTATGATCAGGAAGGAAAGATTTATAACTGATGTGTAAAGAACAGGAAACGAAGATAAACCAGTTACAAATTTATATCTCGAAAAGATGATAGCACTGTTCTCAAAGTCAAGTTGAGGTGCGGCGTAAATATCTTCATTCCGCACACAGTCAAAGAAAAGCTTAACAAAGAAAGAAAGTCCGATGATGTGGTGTGTTAGAAGACTCACACAATATTCGAATATATCTTTATAAAATCATCTGTCAACCCCCACACCCCCCAGCAGATGCTTACTGATTATCTTATTTCACTCTGCTGATGTGCAGATTATATATCGTAACTAATTCAAAAAGTATCAAAGAAGCTCTTTTATTGTTCAGTAAGTCCTTAGTTATTCATGTCTTCGCGAAACAAATTTTCACAGGACATTGACGGTGAAAGGAACTAAAAAAATTGTTTAAAAGTCTCTTGTATTGTTGTATAAGAAAAGTAATATATTAACATCATTCAATTCATAAAACGATTCAACAGTGTTACCGTAGTGTTACAATTTGCTCTACACACACGGGGATAACTCTAGAAGTATATACTCAAATCTCCCATAGATCACTGCTGCGGTTTTCTTTGATAATATAAACTCATTAGAATCATTCTCTTTGGTCGGGGAGGGGTTAGAGATGGTTAAGGGGGAGCTAAGCTTCTCGCAGAAATTCGATAAACGATGCAATAAAATGTGCATGTAAACATCATCACATACCCGTCCAACAGGAACACATCAGTTAATGAAATTGAAGAGATAAACTAGTCTGTCTGTTGGTAATGTGAGTATGAGTGAGTCTAGAAGCAAGATGATTTACTAGGTTGTGAGGGTATCCGTTGGGTTATAGCATCATTATTATCCGTTGTGACACGAGAGCATTCACTCTGGCATATATGTTTTCATGTGAAATATAAGGACACTAGAAACATAAACGGTTGATGTTTTAATGACTGAGTGATGACGTCATACCGTAGTACCTTACGGAGTGGATTAAATGGATGAGGGTGCATCAAGTAAGTTCCAATTCGGGTCCCATTATATAAAAGACATGACAGCAACGGCGTAGGTATCTAACGATCAAAGGTAATTTGGGATGAACATGGGTGCATGAGAGTTGACTCTCTTCCAACAAGGGTTTTAAAAAAAACCTTTATCGAGCGATATGCTTCCCAAACTTGTGCCAGTTCAAAGCCTCAAGCAATATTTCGAGAAGGTTTATGCTGGTTGTTATCTCCATTAATTGATTATATTTTTAGCACACACTGTTACTGTTAATTGTTTACGTTAGTTCATACTAGGTTTTTTTTTAATATGAAGGCCAATTTACCAACCCTTTCTAATGTTAGTCAAAATGAGCTAGCATGAATTAGAATTGTACATTATTTTGTCCCTCGACATAAAATTTTATCTTGGAATATTCAATGAAAACATTAATCTTGAACATGTCATTGCCTAAACTGATTTACAAACAGATGACACATATAACACCAACTGAGGAGGTTCCTTGTTGCTTCTTTTTCTTTTTTGATTCTGCTTTTTTACATTGTATGTAGCGAAAACCTGGCTAATCTAGCTAACAAATAAAGTTCTTATGGGCGTTAAGCATCGAATAATGTCAACGTTTGTCCAGAAGGAACATAGGTGTTGATTTCAAGGCACGTTTTATCTGCCTTCCTAGGGCCCATTTAAATTCTGTTCAAATACGACGGTAGCTTACACATGCAGCTAGGACGTAATAATGCTACATAAAGCATTGTATATAAGAAATTGTAATAATGGAATTCGGATGTGTACTCACCATGCAGGCGACAGATGAGTTGACTTGACTTGTAGTTCCATTGTTTTAATGCTGTGAGAGGGAGGATTCGTTCTTCTTAATTGTTTAAAACTACAATATGTTACCCAAAGTTGGATGAAGATGTTAATTAATTCCACCCCATCCCTCACCATTGACGTCTTTGTTACTCCAAATTTCTTCCTCTTAATTTTGCAAGTCACTCATAGTTCAATATATTTGTAATAAATCTCGATATATTGCGTCTGTAGACACATCTTGGCCAAACTGTAAGACGAAGCCATGGAGATGCAGGAACAATATTAATTAATTAATTAATTAGATCTATAGCTATTTTCATGTTAATGGATTAAGGAAGCAAATTGCCTTTGGATGTCGAAAATATAACCGTCAACAAAATAAAAGTTTTAAAATATTTTCATAAACAGCGGCCAGTTTCACCCTTCTACGTTCGGATTGCCTCAGTTTCGTTTTGAATTAGTAACCGCTATACTGATACAGAGAAACTAACAATATAAGTATGTAATTCGTGTTTCATGAGACATTCATTCAGTTCTTTCACAATAGAGACATCATAATAAAAATACACACACAATTCACAGTTTTTCTTTATTTCTGCAACTCCTGTGGAGAACGTTTGATTCATGTCCAGTCAAAACGAAACAGCAAAAAATGAGCAACTAAAAACAATATCTGTCACATAAATTTTAACACGTGACAGATATTCTTGCTTTAAGTGCGTATTTTCTACAATGTGCGACAGTATCAACATCTTGATAGCTCGATATTCGCAAAACTACGTCAACCTTCCAATTTTTTCATCTCGCTTTACCCCATTTTCGCTACCACGCTTATGAAAAATTTGGAATCTCCGTCCTTCTCCGATTCATATATACAACATACACATCAACATAATATTCAAGTTTTTTTTGGGGGGGGGGGGGTAGGCGCTGCCACTAGCCTGCTAGTTGACTTCACCTTTCTGGTCAAAAATGTTATTGTCAACCGGAAGTAACCATTGATGTAATAACCTCCTTTTTTTAAATTCATTTGCAGCAACAACTATAGTAACTACCATGACTTGTAACATTATAAGAACATTAACCAAAAGGAGGCCCTTTTTATAATTTAACTTCCCATTATTTCTTTAACGGGCAAAAAATACGCTTGACATCGTTGAAGAAGTTAGCGCATGTATGCAACTTTACTCGATTGATTCTTTGTATTTGGAGGCATAGAAATTCGCAATACATGATTTTTTTTCTTTCGTGCAATTGTTTGTCACCGTTAAATGTTGGAAGTGTGTTATGAATGGTTTTTCAATGATCCTCCAAATTAATATTTTAGTTTCAAAAGTTTCTGTGTTTATTACTTTTTTCGATGACTTGGAGGACCGGCTGATGGGGAAAAAGACACAGCGAGAAACTGCAAAAGAAAAACAGGTATATTCTTGGGTTTAAACCAAAAGCATCTTTAAAAAAATTAGAAGTAAAAATCTATGAAGGTGTTATTATACTTCACATGAAATTGTTCAATGTTGACAGATCTACACTAGTCTACTTAATTCTCCCCTGGTGTCTGTTATTTTTTTTTTGTATTTCCCAAACTTTCATGGATATCTTAACATGCTTTGTGGGGTAAGCACAATTTATCCTTTTTTTTACACAAAATTGATCCAACAACGATGTTCTGTGTTCTATCTTTGAATAATTTCCTCTTTTCCCTACTCGTCATCTACTCGTCCATGGTATCTATCTCATCATCTCAGTGAGAAGTTCGTCATTATGACGTCACTCTGTGTGTTATGAATGGCTTAACACTGTACTGCCAACCCTGTAAAACTGATACATGTATTCATGTTATTAAGTCTGTGAATCTTACAGTGACGAGTCTGTCTCCAATATTGACTTTAGTGTGCTCAATGTAGATGTGCGTTTACCCGCCAGGAATAGTTTACTGCGATATTTGTGAAGGTATATCATTCTAACTTATATTTTTTTTTGCTTCGTCGTATGATATGTTTTTGAAACACAATTTCAACATCTCATGACAATAACCTTTCTCTTCATTTCAGGCACATCTAGTTGGAGAAAGGATAAGATACAGAGAATCAAATTCCTCTTCATTAGTAACGGTAATTTATTAACAGGGAAGGCGGTGCTACTATGTAACAAAGATTCGCATTAGGGAGGAAAGATTTATAGCTGATGTGTAAAGAACAGGAAACGAAGATAAACCAGTTACAAATTAATATGTCGAAATGATGATAGCAACTGTTCTCGGTGATCAAGTTTAGTTGCGGCTTAAATTTCTCCCTTTCGCACACAGTCAAAGAAAAGCTTAACAAAGAAACTGATAGACTTTTAATACTACAAGATTTAGTCCGATGATGTGGTGTGTTAGAAGACTCACACAATATTCAAATACATCTTTAAAAAAATCATCTGTCAACCGCCCTCCTCCCTCAGCAGATACTTACTGATTATTTTATTTCAATCTGCTGATGAGCAAATTATAATTCGTTACTAGTTCAAAAAGTATCAAAGAAGCTTTGTTTTAATGTTAAGTAAATCCTTCGTTGTCTTCGCAAAACAAATTTTCACAGGTTATTGACTATGAAAGGAACTGAAAAAAAAAACATTTAAAAAGTCTTTTGTATTGTTGCATAAGAAAAGTAATATATTAACATCACTCAATGCCATATGACGATTCAACAGTGTTACCGTAGTGTTACAATTTGCTCTACACACAAATGGCTAACTCTATAAATATATAATCGAATGCCCCATATCTCTACTAGGGGTGGGCGGGGGGTAACCATTATGCTGCTTTATGGGGTAATCAAAATGTATCCCTTTTTTTACACTAAATTTATCCAACTACGGTTTTCTGTGTTCTATCTTTGAATACTTTCCCTCTTTTCCCTACTCGTCAACTTCTCGTCCATGGTATCCATCTGATCATGTCAGTGAGAAGTTCATTATTATGACGTCACACAGTTTGTTATGAATGGCTTAATACTGTACTGTCATCCCTGTAAAGCTGATGTATGTATTCATTTTATTTAGTCTGTGAATCTTACAGTGACGAGTCTGTCTCCAATATTGACTTAAGTGTGCTCAATGCAGATGTGCGTTTACCCGCCAGGAATAGTTTACTGCGATATTTGTAAAGATATATCATTCTAATTTATGTTTCTTGCTTCTCCTTATTATATGTTTTTGAAACACAATTTCAACAACTCATGACAATAACCTTTCTCTTCCTTTCAGGCACATATACTTGAAGAAAGGATAAGATACAGAGGTTCAAGTTCCTCTTCATTAGAAATGGTAATTTATTAACAGGAAAGGCGGAGTTACTATGCAACAAAGAAATAACAGTACTAGGCTTTGATTATCATCAGGGAGGAAAGATTTATAACTGATGTGTAAAGAACAGGAAACGAAGATAAACCAGTTACAAATTAATATGTCGAAATGATGATAGCAACTGTTCTCAATGATCAAGTTTAGGTGCGGCTTAAATTTCTCCTTTCCGCACACAATCAAAGAAAAGCTTAACAAAGAAACTGATAGACTTTTAATACTACAAGATTTAGTCCGATAATGTGGTGTGTTAGAAGACTCACACAATATTCAAATATATCTTTAAAAAAATTCATCTGTCAACCGCCCTCCTCCCTCAGCAGATACTTACTGATTATTTTATTTCAATCTGCTGATGTGCAAATTATAATTCGTTACTAGTTCAAAAAGTATCAAAGAAGCTTTGTTTTAATGTTAAGTAAATCCTTAGTTGTCTTCGCCAAAAAAAATTTCACAGGTTATTGACCGTGAAAGGAACTGAAAAAAAAAACATTTTAAAAGTCTTTTGTATTGTTGCATAAGAAAAGTAATATATTAACATCACTCAATGCCATATGACGATTCAACAGTGTTACCGTAGTGTTACAATTTGCTCTACACCCAAATGGCTAACTCTATAAATATATAATCGAATCCCCCATATCTCTACTGGGGGGGGGGGTAACCATTATGCTGCTTTATGGGGTAATCAAAATGTATCCCTTTTTTTACACTAAATTTATCCAACTACGATGTTCTGTGTTCTATCTTTGAATACTTCCCTCTTTTCCCTACTCGTCAACTTCTCGTCCATGGTATCCATCTGATCATCTCAGGGAGAAGTTCATTATTATGACGTCACACAGTTTATTATGAATGGCTTAATACTGTACTGTCATCCCTGTAAAGCTGATGCATGTATTCATGTTATTAAGTCTGTGAATCTTACAGTGGCGAGTATGTCTCATTTATTGACTTTAGTGTGCTCAATGCAGATGTGCGTTTACCTGCCAGGAATAGTTTCTTACTATATTTGTGAAGATATATCATTCTAATTCATATGTTTTTTTGCTTCGCCTTATGATATGGTTTTAAAATACAATTTCAACATCTGATAGAAATAACCTTTCTTTTCCTTTCAGATGAGGGAGTTTGCGGATCATCGACTTCGAGAAACGGTAAGAGAGACAGAGATTCATGTTGCTGTTAATTAGTAACGGTAACTTATTAACAGGGAAGGCGGTGTTACTATGTAACAAAGAAATAACAGTATTAGACTTTAATTTTTATCAGGGAGGAAAGTTTTATAACTGATGTGTAAAGAACAGGAATCGAAGATTAACCAGTTACAAATTAATATCTCAGAAAGATGATAGCACTGTTCTCAATGTCAAGTTTAGTTGCGGCTTTTATTTCTTCTTTCTGCACACAGTCAAAGAAAGGTTAACAAAGAAACGGATAGACTGTTAATACTACAAGATTTAGTCCGATGATGTTGTGTGTTAGAAGACTCACACAATATTCAAATATATCGATAAAAAATTCATCTGTCAACCCCAACCCCCCCCCCTCACACCTCCCCCATGAGATGCTTACTGATTATGTTATTTCACTCTGCTGATGTGCAGATTTTAATTCGTTACTAATTCAAAAAGTATCAAAGAAGCTTTAATTTAATGTTCAGTAAATCCTGACATGACCAACAGTAAGATAGAAACAGACCATGTAAACGAAAAGGGGGGGGGGGGGGGGGGGATAAGCAATATGCTGCTTTGTGGGCTAAGCAAAAGTTTTCCTTTTTTTCACAAAATTCATCCAACAACGCTGTTCTGTGTTCTATCTTTGAATACTTTCCTCTTTTCCCTACTCGTCATCTACTCGTCCATGGTATCTATCTCATCATCTCAGTGAGAAGTTCGTCATTATGACGTCACTCTGTGTGTTATGACTGGCTTAATACTGTACTGCCACCCCTGTAAAACTGATTCATGTATTCATGTTATTAAGTCTGTGAATCTTACAGTGACGCGTCTGTCTCCTATATTGACTTTAGTGTGCTCAATGCAGATGTGCCTTTACCCGCCAGGAATAGTTTACTGCGATATTTGTGAAGGTATATCATTCTTATTTATATGTTTTTTGCTTCGCCGTATGATATGTTTTTGAAAC
>KN882708.1:48753-60924 GCA_000934455.1 Apostichopus parvimensis
AAACATTTTAAAAGTCTTTTGTATTGTTGCATAAGAAAAGTAATATATTAACATCACTCAATGCCATATGACGATTCAACAGTGTTACCGTAGTGATACAATATGCTCTACACCCAAATGGCTAACTCTAGAAGTGTATACTCAAATCTCCCATATCTCTACTGCGGGGGTGGGGGGGGGGGTTAACAATATGCTGCTTTTTGGGTAATCAAAATGTATCCCTTTTTTACACTAAATTGATCCAACAACGATGTTCTGTGTTTTATCTTTGAATACTTCCCTCTTTTCCCTACTCGTCATCTTCTCGTCCATGGTATCCATCTGATCATGTCAGTGAGAAGTTCATTGTTATGACGTCACTCAGTGTGTTATGACTGGCTTAAGACTGTACTGTCTGTAAAGCTGATGTATGTATTCATGTTTTTAAGTCTGTGAATCTTACAGTGACGAGTCTGTCTCCTATATTGACTTAAGTGTGGTCAATGCAGATGTGCGTTTACCCGCCAGGAATAGTTTACTGCGATATTTGTGAAGTTATATCCGTCTAATTTATGTTTTTTGCTTCGCCTTATGTCATGTTTATGAAACACAATTTCAACATCTCATGACAAGAACCTTTCTATTCTTTCAGACCGGTTACAACTGGGGAGAAGCGGTAAGAAAAACAGGGATTCATGTTCCTGTTAATAAGTAACGGTAATTTATTAACAGGGAAAGCGTTGTTACATGTAACAAGGGAATAACAGTAATAGACTTTGATTCTCATCAGGGAGGAAAGATTTATAACTGATGTGTAAAGAACAGGAAACGAAGATAAACCAGTTACAAATTTATATCTCGAGATGATGATAGCACTGGTTTCAATGTCAAGTTTAGGTGCGGCTTATATATCTTCCTTCCGCACACAGTCAAAGAAAAGCTAAAAAAAACAGCTAAACAAAAGAAACAGATACGACAACATTTAATCCGAGATGATGTGGTGCGTTAGAAGACTCACACAATATTCGAACATATCTTTAATAAAATCATCTGTCAACCCCCCCCCCCTCCCCCCTCCCCTCCAGCAGGTGCTTATTGATTATTTTATTTCACTCTGCTTATGTGCAAATTATAATTCGTTGCTAGTTCAAAAAGTATCAAAGAAGATAGGTAAAAAATTTATTAAGCGATATGCTTCCCAAATTTGTGCCATTTCAAATCCTCAAGTAACATTTCGAGAAGGTTTACGTTGGTTCTTATCTCCATTAATTGATTAGATTTTTAGCACAGCCTGTTACTGTTTATTTTTTACGGTGGTTTATAGTCGCTTTTTTTGTCAATATGAAGGCCAATTTGTCGATATTTGTGAAGGTATATCATTCCAATTGATGTTTTTTGCTTCGCCTTATGATATTTTTTTGAAACACAATTTCAACATCTCATGACAAGAACCTTTCTATTCTTTCAGACCGGTTACAACTGGGGAGAAGAGGTAAGAGAAACAGGGATTCATGTTCCTGTTAATAAGTAAAGGTAATTTATTAACAGGGAAAGCGTTGTTACATGTAACAAGGAAATAACAGTAATAGACTTTGATTCTCATCAGGGAGGAAAGATTTATAACTGATGTGTAAAGAACAGGAAACGAAGATAAACCAGTTACAAATTAATATCTCGAGATGATGACAGCACTGGTTTCAATGTCAAGTTTAGGTGCGGCTTAAATTTCTTCCTTCCGCTTACAGTCAAATCGAAGCTTAAAAAACAGCTAAACAAAAGAAACAGATACTACAAGATTTAATCCGATGATGTGGTGCGTTAAAAGACTCATACAATATTCGAACATATCTTTAATAAAATCATCTGTCAACCCCCCCCCCCCCTCCAGCAGGTGCTTATTGATTATTTTATTTCACTCTGCTTATGTGCAAATTATAATTCGTTGCTAGTTCAAAAAGTATCAAAGAAGCTAGGTATAAAATTTATTAAGCGATATGCTTCCCAAATTTGTGCCATTTCAAAGCCTCAAGTAACATTCGAGAAGGTTTACGTTGGTTCTTTTCTCCATTAATTGATTAGATTTTTAGCACAGCCTGTTACTGTTTATTTTTTACGGTGGTTTATAGTCGCTTTTTAATATGAAGGCCAATTTCTGAATATTGTACCAACCCTTTCTAATGTCGTTGCCTAAACTAATTTACAAACAGATGACACATATAACACTAACTGAGGAGGTTCCATTCTGCTTCTATTTGTTCTTTTTATTTTGCTTTTTTACATGGTGTGTAGTGAAACCTGGCTAATCCAGCTAACAAACAATGTTCTTATTGGCGTTAAGCATCGAATAATGTCAACGTTTTGTCCAGAATGAACATAGTGTTGATTTCAAGGCACGTTTCAATTCTGTTCAAATTCGACGATAGCTTGTACGTGCAGCTAGGACGTTATAATGCTACATAAAGCATTATTTATAATAAATTATACTAATGAATATTGGGTGTGTACTCACCATGCAGGCGACGGATGAGTTGACATATTTCTCATGAAAGGCAGAAAACTAGCGGCTTGTAGTTCCATTGTTTTAGACTGATGTATGTATTCATGTTATTTAAGTCTGTAAATCTTTCAGTGACGAGTCCGTCTCCTATATTGACTTCAGTGTGCTCAATGCAGATTTGCGTTTACCCGCCAGGAATAGTTTACTGCCATATTTTCGAAGGTATATCATTCTAATTTATATGTTTTTTGCTTCGCCTTATGATATGTTTTTGAAACACAATTTCAACATCTCATGACAATAACCTTTCTCTTCCTTTCAGGCCTTTTTCTCACAGCGTAAACTACTTAGAGAAAGGGTAAGAGAGACAGAGATTCATGTTCCTGTTAATTAGTAACGGTAATTTATTAACAGGGACTACTTAACAAAGAAATAACAGTATTAGACTTTGATTCTCATCAGGGAGGAAAGATTTATATCTGATGTGTAAAGAACAGGAAGCAAAGATAAACCAGTTACAAATTTATATCTCGAAATGATGATAGCACTGTTCTCAATGTCAAGTTTACGTGCGGCCTAAATTTCTTCCTTCCGCACACAGTCAAAGAGAAGCTTTACAAAGAAACGGATAGACTTTTAATACTAAAAGATTTAGTCGGATGATGTGGTGTGTAAGAAGACTCACACAATATTCGAATATATCTTTAAAAAATCATCTGTCAACCGCCTCCCCTCCCCTACCCAGCAGATGCTTACTGATTATTTTATTTCACTCTGCTGATGTGCAGATTATAATTCGTTACTAGTTCTAAAAGTATCAAAGAAGCGTTGTTTTAATGTTAAGTTAATGCTTAGTTGTCTTCGAAAACAAATTTTCACAGGTTATTGACTGTGAAAGGAAATGAATAAAAAACATTTCAAAAGTCTCTTTTTTTTTGGCATAAGAAAAGTAATGTATCAACATCACTCAATGCCATATGGCGATTCAACAGTGTTACAGTAGTGTTAAAATTTGCTCTTCACACAAAGGGCTAACACTATAACTATATACTCAAATCTCCCATATCTCTACTGCGGGGGGGGGGGGTAAACAATATGCTGCTTTGTGGGGTAATCAAAATTTATCTTTATTTTACATTAATTTGATCCAACAACGATGTTCTGTTTTCTATCTTTGAATACTTCCCTCTTTTCCCTATTCGTCATCTTCTCGTCCACGGTATCCATCTGATCATGTCAGTGAGACGTTCATCATTATGACGTCACACAGTTTGTTATGAATGGCTTAATACTGTACTGTCTTCCCTGTATAGCTGATGTTGTATTCATGTTATTAAGTCTGTGAATCTTACGATGACGAGTCTGTCTCCTACATTGACTTAAGTGTGCTCAATGCAGATGTGCGTTTACCCGCTAGGAATAGTTTACTGCGATAATCGTGAAGGTATATCATTCTCATTTATATGTTTTTTATTTCGCCTCATGATACAATTTATTACAATTTGATATACACACAAAGAGCAAACTCTATAAATATATACTCAAATCTCCCATATCTCTACTGCGAGAAAAAAAAAGTATCAAAGAAGGTAGTTGAAAAAATTATTGAGCATTAAGCTTCCCATATTTGTACCAGTTCAAAGCCTCAAGTAACATTTCGAGAAGGTTTATACGCTGGCTCTTATCTCCATTAATTGATTATATATTTAGCACAACCTGTTACTGTTAATTTTTTACGGTGGGGTATAGACGTTTTTCTTTCAATATAAAGGCCAAGTTCTGAATATTGTACCAACCCTTTCTAATGCTAGTCAAATATCAGCTAGCAATGAATTAGAATTACACATTATTTCTTCCCTCGACATGAAATTATTTTTTGGAATATTCAATGAAAACATTAATTTTTATCATGTCGTTGCCTAAACTAATTTACAAACAGATGACACCTATATCACCAACTGAGGAGATTCCATTCTGCTTTTTTTTCTCCCTTTTTTTTACATTGTATGTAGTGAAAACCTGGCTTATCCAGCTGACAAACAATGTTCCTATGGGCGTTTAGCATCGAATAATGTCAACGTTTTGTCCAGAATGAACATAAGTGTTGATTTCAAGTCACGTTTCAATTCTGTTCAAATTCGACGGTAGCTTGCACGTGCAGCTAGGACGTATTAATGCTACACAAAGCATTGTTTATAAGAAATTATATTAATGAAAATTGGGTGTGAACTCACCATGCAGGCGACGGATGAGTTGACTTGACTTGTAGTTCCATTGTTTTAATGTGGTGGGAGGGAGGATTTGTCCAACTAAATTGTTTAAAACTACAATATGTTACCCAAAGTTGGATGAAGATGTAAATTAACCCCATACCCAACAATTGACGTCTGTGGTCCACCAACTTTCTTCCCCTGAATTTTAAAAGTCACTCATAGTTGTATATATTTGTGATACATCTCGATGTATTACGTCTGTAGACACATCTTGGACAAAGCTGTAAGACGTAGCCAAGGAGATGCAGGACCAATATTAATTAATTACTTAGATATATAGCTGTTTTCATATTAATGGATGAAGGAAACAAATTTCCCTTGGATGTTGAACTTAAAACTGTCAACAACAAAAAACCTTTCAATATATTCATAAACAGCGGCCAATTTCACCCTTCTACGCTCGGATTGCCTCAGTTTCGTTTTGAATTTGTAACCGCTATACTGATACAGAGAAACCAACAATATAGTAAGAAATAAAAAGTGGGTAATTCGTGTTTCATCAGACATTCATTCAGTTCTTACAGAATAGAGACATCATAATAAAAATACACACACATCTCACAGTTTTCTCTTTATTTCTGCAATTCCTGTGGGGAACGTTGGATTCATGTCCATTCAAAACAAAGCAGCGAAAACTGAGCAATAAAAACAATATCTGTCACATAATTTTAAACACCTGACACCGTAAACATGCTTCAAGTTCGTATTTTCTACAATGTGCGACCGTATCAACTATCTTGATACCTCGATATTCGCAAAATACGTCAAACTTCTCATTATTCCATCTCCCCTTTACCCCATTTTCGCTACCACGCTTATAGAAAATGTTGAATCTCCGTCCTTCTCCCATTCATATATACATCATACATCAGTATGATGTTCAATTCTTCTTTGGGGTAGCTATTCCACTAGCCTGCTAGCTGACTTACCTTTTCTGGTCCAAAATTTGATTTCAACCGGAATTAACCATTGATGTTATAATCTTCTTCTTTTTTAGTTCATTTGCAGCAACAACATTAGTAACTACCATGACTTGTAAAATTATAATAAAATTAACAATAAGGAGGCCTTTTTTATAATTAAACTTCCCATCAATTTGAGATTTCTTTAACGTGCGTAAATTATGCTTGAAATCATTGAAGAAGTAACCGCATGTCTGCAACTTTACTCGTTGGTTCTTTGTATTTGGAGGAATAGAAATTCGCAATACATGAATTTTTTCTTTCGTGCAATTGTTTGTAACCTTAAAATGTTGGAAGTGGTTATAAATGATTTTGCAATGCTCTTCCAGAGTAATGTTTTAGTTTCAAAAGTTTATGTGTTTTTACTTTTTTCGATGACGTGGAGGACTAGCTGAGGGTAAAAAAGAAACAGTCAGAAAACCCCAAAGGAAAAAAATCGTGGGTTTAAGCCGTAAGCATCTTTGAAAGAATTAAGAAAGCAAAAATCTACGAAGGATTTATTATACTTCATGAATTTTTTCAATGTTGACAGATTTACACTAGTCTACTTATTTCTTCCCTGGTATCTCTGACTGTGTTTATCTGACAGATGTATTTTCCAAACTTTCATGGATATCTTTACATGACTAACAGTATGATAGAAACAGACAATGTTAAACGAAGGGGGGGGGGGGGTATTAAGGGGAGGCTTTTAATACTACAAGATTTAGTCCGATAATGTGGTGTGTGAGAAGACTCACACAATAATCGAATATATCTTTAAAAAAATCATCTATCAACCCACACACCCCTCCCCCCCCCACCCAGGAGATGCTTGCTGAATATTTTATTTCACTCTGCTGATGTGCAGATTTTATTTCGTTACTTATTCAAAAAGTATCAAAGAAGCTTTGTTTTGATATTCAGTAAGTCCTTAATTCATTCATGTCTTCGAGAAACAAATTTTCACAGGATATTGACTGTGAAAGAAACTGAATAAAAAAAAACATTTTAAAAGTATCTTGTATTGTTGCATAAGAAAAGTATTGTATTAACATCACTCAATGTCATATGACGATTCAACAGTGTTACCGTAGTGTTACAATTTGCTCTACACACAAAGGGCTTACTCTAGAAGTATATACTCAAATCTCCCATAAATCACTACTGCGGTATTCTTTGATAATATAAAGTCATTAGAATCATTCTCTTTGGTCGGTGAGGGGTTGGGGATGGTTAAGGTGGAGCTAAGCTTCTCGCAGAAATTCGATAAACGATGCAATAAAATGTGCATGTTAACATCATCACATACCCGTCCAACAGAAACACATTAGTTAATGAAATTGAAGAGATAAACTGGTCCGTCTGTTGGTAATGTGAGTATGAGTGAGTCTAGAAGCAAGATGATTTACTAGGTTGTGAGGATATCCGTTGGGTTATAGCATCATTATTATTCATGGTGATACGAGAGCATTCACTGTGGTGTATAGGTTGTCATGTGAAATATTAGGACACTAGAAACAAGATTAACAGTTGATGTGTTGGTGACTGAGTGATGACGTCATACCGTAGTCCCTTACAGAGTAGATTAAATGGAGGAGGGTGTATCAAGTAAGTTCGTATTCGGGTCCCTTTATATAAAAGACATGACAGCAACGGCGTAGGTATCTAACGAACTAAGATGATTCGGGATGAACATGCGTGCCGGAGAGTTGACTCTCTTCCAACAAAAGTTTAAAGAACAAAATTTTTAAGCGAATGCTTCCCAAATTTGTGCCAGTTCAAAACCTGGCTAATCCAGCTAGCAAATAATGTTCTTATGGGCGTGAAGCATCGAATAATGTCAACCTTTGTCCAGATTGAACATAAGTGTTGATTTCAAGGCACGTTTTATCTGCCTCCCTAGGGCCCATTTCAATTATGTTCAAATTCGACGGTAGCTTACACGTGCAGCTAGGATGTAATAATGCTACATAAAGCATTATTTATAAGAAATTATACTAATGGAAATTGGGTGTGTACTCACCATGCAGGCGACGGATGAGTTGACTTGACTTGTAGTTCCATTGTATTAATGCGGTGGGAGGGAGGATTCGTCCGACGAAATTGTTTAAAAGTACAATATGTTACCCAAAGTTAGATGAAGATGTAAATTAACCCCATCACTCTCCATTGACGTCTTTGGTCCACCAAATTTCTTCCCCTGAATTTTAGAAGTCACTCATACCTTTATATAGTTGTAATACATATCGATATATTGCGTCTGTAGACACATCTTGGCCAAACTGTAAGGTGCAGCCATGGAGATGCAGGAACTTGATTAATTAATTACTTAGATCTATAGCTATTTTCATGTTAATGGATAAAGGAAGCAAATTGCCCTTGGATGTTGAACTAAAAACTGTCGAAAAAAATCGTTTAAAATATATCCATAAACATCGGCCAGTGTCACCCTTCAACGTTCGGATTGCCTTTCGTTTTGAATAAGTAACCGCTATACTGATATAGAGAAACTAACAATATAGTAAGAAATAAAAAGTAGGTAATTCGTGTTACATGAGACATTCATTCAGTTCTTTCAGAATAGAGATACCATAATAAAAACACACACACCTCTCATAGTTTTACTTTATTTCTGCAACTCCTGTGAGGAACGTTGCCTTAATTTCCTTCACAAAGTTAAAACAAAACAGCGAAATATGAGCAACTGAAAACAAGAAAACAACTGCCAAATAATTTTCAACACATGACACCAATCCTGCTTCAATCTCGTATTTTCTACAATGTGCGACAGTATCAACTATCTTGATATCTTGATGTTAGCAAAACCACGTTAAACTTCTCATTCATCTCATTCCATTCCATTCCCTTCTCATTCCATTCTTTCACTAATTTCATTTCATTCCATTCTCATTCCATTCTTTTCACTCATGTCATTCCATACTCATTCCATTCTTTTCGCTCATTCCATTCTCTTCTCATTCCATTCTTTTCACTCATTTCATTCCATTCTCATTCCATTCTCTTCTCATTCCATCTCCCTTTATCCCATTCCTCTTTTTGGCACATATATATGTGCTTCAAAATTACTAGCATAGGCCAAGGTTAATCTGAAAATTGTGCCGCTGCGGGTGTTTGGCCGCACCCCTGTACTCGCAGCCAATAACGGTGTGCACAATTTCCGAACGGCTGTAATTAGCCTATAAAGCAATTATCCCTTTTTGTTCTTGATGCTTTGCATCCTTTGGATCCTGTGCAGTCAAGTTGGCTTATGCGTGGGTGCGTATGCGTGTGTACTTAATGAGGGATATGTTTCGTGGTTCCCATGCAATCACCTTGCAACACGCAGCTTGAAAGTATAACAAAAAACATCGATTTAATGGATAAAAATTGTGCAAAGTTACAAAATTGAACAGGAGTTCAATTTCGTAGACAATGAGGTATTGCATTACTATTTGATTAATATACATTTTATGCTCGTTTTACTCAATTGAACTTTGTCTTGATGTTACAGCTGTTTCGAATGCTAATTGTATTGTGCGTTTACCTTTTTAGTTACGAGAAATAACAAGGTATACTTTCGAACAGGATATAATGAAAAACTTAAAAGGTAGGTAGTTTTAACCACTATACTATTAAAATCATACTTTGCAATACCATTACGTTGATATATATAGGGACATTAATTTGCTTCAATTATGAATAATAAATTCCGAGTCAATCCAGTACACTACAAAGTTTCAGACCATGCAAGTTCGTATCTGATTTCCAATGATAGAAATCTCAAAAAAAGAAATGAGATTGAAACGGAATGGGTAATCCATCACGGTATTGCCCCCTTTCTTTTCTTTTATATTTAAATTAATTGAGCATGTGTATGTGTAATTTTAAGTATTCCATCGTTAATTTCATTGCCTACCTCTTGACCAATTGCTTTCCGTGTTTCCATTGTTAATTTCTTGGCCTTCCTCTTCACCACCAAACCAGAGATGACAGAGGATACCAAGGTAGTTAGAGAAACACAGACGAGTTTATCAGTCAGAAGAGAATTTGAAGAAGGAAGTGTAAGTTTTCGGTAATTACAGCATTTCGAGAAACATATCCTTTATTCATTCGAAGTGCAAAAATGATCAATTTATTGTCACGATCCAGAGAGGTTGATTCGTAAATCTTTAATGCGATCAGTTGTTTGAAGGAGATAAGAACGTACTCCTGCCCATTATTGCCAATTGTGACATTCCTAGTCAACCTGTGCATTACATGTTGTTTAGTTCTATACGTATCCCATTGTAATATACTACCAATTTATTGCGCATTGAGATCTTGAAATTGAGTTTTCTGCAGTGGATAGAAAGCAATGATAACCTCTATGGCAAACCACTTTTGATGATACTAGTGATTTATAGCTGTGTTTATCACAAGAAAAAAATATGGTAGGAGCAGTAAATCATTCTACAGTATCAATGAGAACCTTTTTTTTTATAATAACTGAGGCTTAAACAGCACGAATGTCACTTCTGTTATCTGAATAAACGGTTCTGGTGTAATTGTTCCTTCCTTTCACCATGCGCAGGTGACGTCTGCAGATCAAGTATCAATTCATACAGGCGAGAACATTAAGAAGGACGAAGGTAAGTTGTGCATTAAACTGCTAACGGTTGAAAGACATGTATTACACAGACTAAACACCTCAATTGGTATCTGCGTATCATAGTGTACACCATTTGTTTTGAGAATGTTTTGCGATTGTATTGTAAGCAATGGAACAAATTAAGGGATCGTCATAAGGTTACTAAGCTAAACATTATTCCGTTAAATGACGAAAGAGCAATCAAATGATGGAACCAAGATGGATCTCTTTACATTTACATATAGGGCACGGATTTGGTACGATCTCGGTCCACGTGTAAAGCATGAACCATCAATAATCGCGCAATCAAGGACTATATATAAAAAGAGAAAGTGAATTATGAATATCGATAAATCAGTGAAACTAATAAAAACAACTGTCTGTTAAATATAAAGAATTTTTCAACTGTCTATATCATTCATTTTTTTCTTTCTTTTCCTTTTCGTTAGGTGATTCTCATTCCATGAGAGCAGAATCAATAATCGGCAAAGACGGTGGAACGCTAGACATTGAAAATACCGGTGTCAGCTTAGAAATACCTCCCGGTGCTCTGCGACGTGATTATTTTATCCGAATGAGAATAATTCCACATCATTATCTGGATGAAACTGAATTATCGTTTGCTAGTAACTCCTCAGTAGTGGTAGAACTCCTTCCCAATAACGTTAAGCTTTTAATACCAGCAACATTGACATTACCTCACTGTTTGGTTCTCAAGAAAAAATGTGGATGGAAAGCAAAGGTATACAGCAGTCACCATAAAGAAGGTAAATTATGTTTTCCTTCTTTTAAAAATAAAACCCCATGTACGAATGACTGTGGCATATTTTATGGTTACATTTGATACAGCGAAATGTTACATGTACTCATTAATCAGAGTTACAATCACGTTACATGAATAGCCTGCGATTATTCTTATCATTGAAAAGATTTATAAAGCATCAATGTGAAAACCAAACAGTACAAAATCAAAGCGGTAAGATAGACAAACGTAAGAGCCACTAATAAAGACCAAAAATCTAAGCTTTTGACCTCTTTATGAAAATTAAATAAGTGTCACTACTACAAATGTCAACAGGCAAACTATTCCAGAGTATAGAAGCAATAAAGCAAAAAGCGCGTTCTACTGACATAGAGTGAACCCTACAACATAGAGATCAGAACGATTAGATGACCGAGTGAAATAACCACCGGTCCTACTGGACAGCAAATCCTAAAGATAGCAAGGTCCCGTGTCCTTAGGGAAGCGTTAGAACCTTAAACTGTATTCGGTAATTGATAGGCAACCAGTGCACCTGTTGCAAGAGAGAAGTAACATGCGTGCTTTAGATGTAGATACAATAAACCTCTAACAGCATCATTCTGTACACGTTGTAGCTCACTGATAAGATAATTAGGTAATCCACTGTATGAACAATTACAATGTTCAAGGTCACTAAGCGGAGGTCACTAAGGTCACTAAGCAAGGTCAAGGTCACTAAGTTCAAGGTCACTAAGCAAGGTCACTAAGGTCACTAAGCGGTCACACAAGGCGGAGTGTATAGCCTAGTGGTTAACGCCGGCGTCTCCCAGTCATGAGATCCCTGGTTCGATTCCCGCCGACAGCAATGTTTGTCGTCTGGCAAGGGTGTTGTTCAATAACAATTTCCCGACATGGACGTTAAATGGATGTGTGCCGAGAGATTGGCTTCGGTCAGCTTGCGAGTATAAAAGCCTCCTAGTCTTCTTTCGCGAGTTCCTGCTTGCGGGAAGATCACATATACATACATACATACATACATACATACATACATACATACATACATACATACATACATACATACATACATACATACATACATACATACATAC
>KN882708.1:78704-93138 GCA_000934455.1 Apostichopus parvimensis
ATAACACTTGCTTACTTTGTTAAGTTTAAGATGGCATTCACTGGTTAGCACTCACTGAAGTGACTCTCGAGCATTATTTGTTGTATTCTTTTCCGTAGTTGTGCAATATATGTGAAATGAATGCTTTTTTTTTTCCAAGTCAGTCTGTCCAAATACATTTCATTTTAAAGTATGTTACCTTTTGATAATCCTAAGTGTATTACTCTTCCCCTACTCCCCCCCCCCCTCCCTGGTGACTCCATTTCCTCTCCCATTTACAACAACAAATATTAATTTATTTCCTATAAAACCCAATCGTTTGTGGCTCTATTTTCAAACATTGTGTTGGAATTGAGAACCAAAGTTTTAACTAACTCACAATTAATAATATGACCATGCATAGTTAAGATCCTGAAATAACACAATACAAGACAATCACTAATTGCAGATCACACAGATTGCCCACCTTCAGCATGGCTGATTGGCTACATATGATATCAGTTGACCAATCACAAAGCACAATTTGGTTGACATCTCTGTATGGACCAATCAGTGTACATTACTGCTTCCTCACCATGATGAATGTGTGTAAAGAAAAACTTTGTGGGATATTTTACATTATGAATTATTCATAAGGGTAAAGGTTAAAGGTCCACAGTATGTTGAGTAATAGTAGTTATAATACCATATCATTATGTAATAGTAGTTACAACATTAGTAGTTTGATATCAATAATGGTTTCATACAATACTAATCCCCTCCCCCCCCCTCCACCACCACCAATCAATGACATGTTCCAGAGGGCTCATTCAGTCTGCTGCAACTTAAATCTTTCTTTCTTAGTCTTGTTTCCTTTTTTAAACGAATATCAGGAAATATTTCATTATACAGGGTTTTGAAGCAACATTAGGGTATATTAGAAGATTTTAAAATTAAAAAAGTAATGTTTTTTTTCAAAACCCAGGTTGTGTTATCTCAGATTCTTCTTTCACTTTCTTCAAATATTCAGAACTCTGAACAGACCATTGTGGCATTCGTTAATAATTTTTGTGTCGGTTGACGGTGCTTTTGTTTTCCCTTTATTAAATGCAGCTGTTGAACAGTTGATGGGAATAATCACAGATTGAGACAATAATAGATTGTAAAAATTTGGCTACATGCCATTGTTTCCACCCCATTGTCTTCATTTTGAGGCATTGTTATTCTACATTTCCTTTGTGTCCATTATGACAGACGACTAAACAGGAATTGTTGTATTTTATGTAATTCAAAGGCTTATTTTGTAGAAGATGCATTGCCCTTAATCACATTATCGAATTTATCATTGTGTGCTTTTGTTTTAGAAATTGATTTAAAATTTTGGCAAACATGAGAATCCTGGACTGCACTGTACAAAAATTAATCTTTGACCCTAAATATTTTAAATTAGTCGATCGTGTCATTGAAAGATCAATACAAGAGAGGGATGTGGGGGTGGGGTTGGAGGGGGGAGGGCAATGGAGGCGGTGGTTGATAGGTTAGAGAGGTTATCGAACCTGGTACTAATCATGTATCTCATTTCTGCTCACATTTGGAAGTAGAAAATTTGGGAAATTCTGTAAGAATTGACATGATTATTGCACTGACCTGTATCAACATGTAGTGGCTTGCCTTTTCAAATTCACTTACTTATTGTCTCAATTTGACTTCACTGAATATTCAAGACATTTGCTCAGGAAGAATGATCGAGTGTATAATAGCCATAGGCTGATGGTATAATAACCATACAGTTTATTCAAATCCATTTTATAAATATTTCCTTTGTTACAAAGTCTGGTCATTTTTATCTTCATTGTTTTTGTATTCTTTATCATTGCTGCAAACTCATTTTTGTTTCTTTCACATATATATATTTCTTTTCCTTTGATTAAGTTTTCAACATTCAGTTCCTAAGCTGTTTTTTTTTTGCCACACCACACAAGTGTTCTAATCTATAAATAGCACTCTTTAACCTTGTCTTCCTACTACGTTAACTTAATATGTATATAAACTTTCATCGTTCTCAACTTAATCAAAATAGGTTAAAATACTACAAGACGTTCACATCATTGAAATTCCAAATTTTATAAAATAGGAAAAGTAGAATTTCAAAGTTGCACTTTCCTGGTTTGGATTCTAAATAGCAAAGTCTGAAGTTCATATGTAAGGTTGTTTTCTTTTTTAAATGAGTCATATTAGCCCTACTCCCAGTTGCAAAGTTTACCCCATTCTTGAAGAGTAAAATATTTACATTGTGAAAAAGAAAGCATTTAACAATAATCTGTGATGTCAATTAAATTAAACGAATTATTGCATTTCTTTCAATTTAAATTGGAATGATTTATGTAACCTTGAATAAATAAATCCAACTGTGTGATGTGATGTTCATTTATGTCATAAGGTGTGACCAAGTAAACAGCTTGATCAGAATCAAAGGGATTTTAGTTGTGGATGGTTCACAGAGATCTTACTTGTTCCAGTGAAAGCAGGGAAAAAAGAATTATTGAGACAAAGAATTATCATATTTCCAAGGAAAATGAGTAAAGTTCTAAAGGTAATTACTTGCAAGAGGACAGGTTATAAAAATATGAATTGACAAATGTGTTAACTTTTGACTTGAGCAATCTGTTTAATTATGCGTAAGCCTCTAACTTTAAGATTCCATTCAATGGACTTTATAAATGATGTTGTATGTTTTCAAGGGTATTAGTTCTGCAAAGACTTCTGGGTTTTCTATCAAGACAGGAAGAGAAATGCAAGAGATGTTCTAAATTTTAACCTGTTAACCTATTTATAAATGGAGCCTGGTGACACAATAGTCCCCTGGGTCTGACTTGGCCTCTTGATGCCTCTGGCGAGTCAATCTCCCAGCTAGCACAAGTCCCAAGAAACATTTTAATTGAAAGTTCTGCTGAGCAGTATACTTTGTTGCTGTGGATGGTTCATTGCAATAATGCAAACATAATGGTGGGCTTGTACAGTACTAGATTTAATGAACTAAAAGTTTCTTTTATTACATGTCTTTTGCTATTTTCTTTTGCTCACCCCTAAATTCAGTTGCTATTGTGTATTATGTCATTAAAAAAACAAACAGTTATCCTAAGTCAATGTATGGCAATTATGTGCTGAATTTAGTATAAATTCCATAAGCCAGCCCATGTTTCTTCTAGTGATACAACACATCCTTCTCCAACCCCTCCAATGTTTTCTGATTCAACATCTGTCAGTTGCTTTCTGAGGTGTTCACCTGCTGCCCTGTATGTTCTACCCTGATTCTTCCCCCCCCCCCTAGCCCTGTGAACTCCCCCCCCAATCCCTTATAAAGTAAATTCAAAAAGTGTTAACCGTGCAAGAATTTGTAGGGTTACGTTTAAAACTGCTCAGTCGTCTCCATCAGTATGCACATGAGACCGAAAAAATATCGATATTGAAATAAAATATTGATATGATGATTGCCATGAATGAAACATCTGTTTATCACAAGTTGTTTGAAAGGTATAAATTCTGGGAACATGCTCTTACATTGCATGTGTTATATTGTTCTTTGCATAGTAATGTTACAAATTGAGTCATATCTATGCTTGTTTGTATTATTCAGATTGCCCTGTGTAAAATTACTTGTTCGGGGAATATATCAAATTGATTTGCAATCACAATGGCGACTATTTTGTACCGTTTCCCCTATTTTTTTTACTGTTCAACAGAATAGTTTCTGTACAAGCTTCCATCGAAAAGTAAATACCACTGATTTATGGTATGTTTATCGATGGTGTTCGTTCGAGCATTTATAAATGTTTAATTTTATCAAACCACTGGCAGTGTTTATAGAATGTGGAAATAAAATATTCAACATGAATTCAAACATTAACAAAGGAGGGTAAGGTTGTTTGTCTGTTAAAGTGTATTTCTTATAATTCTTGATAATTTATCTGACAGTGAAAGGAGAGGAAGGTCAGGTCAAGATGCCACTATTGCTACAGTCAATTTGGTTTATGTTAGTAAGGTATCACCCAGAAATAATGTTCAAGTTTCTTGTCTAGTCTGTAGCTCGACTCATTTAACCTCTGCTTATACTTGTGCATCGTTGAAGAAAGGAATTCTTTGGTCCTAAGTGCTTATCCAGAATGTTCTTAATGTTGCATCACTACTTTTATCACATAGACAATAATGATGATTTGGTTATCCTTGGCTGTGGAAGGGGGGAGGGTGGGGATCATGACAGTTATTTCTATCACATAGACCAATGATGATGGTTCAGGTCTCCTTGGCTGTGGAATGGGAGGGGGGGGTTCATGACAGTTATTTCTATCACATAGACCAATGATGATGGAAGGATTGTGTCTCCTGGGTGTGGAAGGGGAGGATGGGGGGGGTTCATGATAGTTATTTCTATCACATAGACCAATGAGGATGTTTGGGTGTGTCACCTCAAACCTTTCTGGCATATTTTGGGTGAATGTTTGAATAATGATCCTGAGGTGTATGTCAGAATAAAAGTTCAAATTATGTGATATGAGTTTAGTTTTATGAGTTTTTATAAGTTTTATGAGTTTAGTTTCAATGATAGATTACACATTGTTGCTCCATTTTATGGACATCACAAAGTATCATACCATTTCCTTTGTTATGTAAATTGATGAAGTTTCAATGCCTTCTGGTGTTGGTATTATGTTCCATTCTGCAACTGAACCTTCTTCAGCTTGGACCAATCTGTGTCATTATGGATTCTCTTCTCCATCAATATTTTTTATTTTTTACATTTAATCAAGTAAACTAACCTAATTAAAATAATTCAATAAACAACAATATTATTGCTGACCTTGGTAAAGGTGTTCTCTTCAATTCTTGAGTGTGGTAGCACGCAACTTGATTCCTTCATCATAGTTGACTATCATCTAACTCCCAAATACTAACTTCCCACTCATTAACAAATCATTCAGTGTTTGATTGACGGTGAAATATCTTAACAGTACTAAGATTAACTATTGAGTATAAGACCTGATTTTTGCCTTCAAGTACCTGGTAACAAACCAAGTTAAACCAACTACACACCTTCTAGCATCTTTGAAAGAATCATAATGATGTGTTATTTCATTAAGCCAATTTAACTTGATTCCATTGCAATGAAATAAATTGTGACAATAAATTGTTGCACTTAATTATTGTTTTGGTTTTGTTATTAATACTTTTCTGTGTACTGTGTATGATTCCTGGGAGGCTGTCAGGGATTATGACCGTACACTGCCTCAGTGTCAAGACTTTGTTCAGTATTGAAAGCTGTACAGATTGCTCTCATCAAATTGGTCACTTTTTTGTATCATGGCACGCCCTAGTTTGTACCGTTGCCAACGACACAAAATCTACGATACAGGCCAATAGTATGATTTACAGAAAAACCTGCCGACTCCTCCTCCTTGAAAGCCTAAACTTGGAAAATTAAAAGACAAACAGTAGCACCCGGAGATTGGTGTCTGAAAACCTGGCGATTTTACAAAACATTTAAGTAAAGTAAAACTAACTTTTTATTTAAAGAAAAATAGCCACAACTCCATGTAAATCTGCTTAACATTGTTTACCTGGGTTCAAGATTTTTGCATGTGGTATTTTGAGATCTCACTGTTCGAGTTCGAGATTTCTGGGTTCGAGTCACTCCAAGATTAATGTATGTCGTCCAGTTACAGAGTTGTTGACAATTGACACTTCATAATCATGGACATTAAATATGAATGCAAGAGACTGACTTCGTTCAGCTTGCGACTTTGATAAGCCAATGAGGCTTCTTCGTGAGTTCCTGCTTGCAGGAGGATCTTAAATACATACAAATACATACATACAGTACATACTGTAAGAAATAATATAAAAATTGTGAGGTTCGCTGTCAAACTGCAATTTGGCAAGTGTACAGGAAATGAATCGGAATAGGGACAGTTGTACAAGGAATACTCAGCATCATGATTTATTTTGGGGTGAGTCACATTAACTTTTTCTTCTGGGCCACTAAACCATCTGTTGCTCTAGTCATGCGATGCTTAACTTGGAACCATGCTGAGGTATGACGATAACTCGCAACTGGGTTTTACCAGGACTGTAGGTCATTTGTCGTAACAGACTTCACCCTTACTCTGGTGTTTCTACAGTTTTGGACTTATCTTCAGTTCCTGCTTCAAAGCTGCACAAACACTTGTAGCTTTGTGTTTAGTATCTATTTCCTTTCCAGGGAACTCCTGATGCTCACTGGACATAACATCTTTGTGATTATACCCTCATAGTCTCCATGTAAGTGGACTGTGGTTGAAGGTGGATCATGTTGTTTGGTTTTTGTGCCATGCAGGTTGTATCTATCATATCAATGTGTTTACAAACTAGCATTTTACAAGAGCATTAACTGAACGGGGGTAAATTCCAGAGAGAGGGCCGGGTTCTGCTCTCCCATTAATTATGAAGTGCTTTGCTTTTTGACATAAAAACAAGCTAGAAACATTAACAAGGATATAAGTGGACATGTGTGTAGCAGGCTTCTGTGCATTCCTTACATTTTACCAATGTTTTCTAAATATAAATTTTCGACACCTACTTATAGTTTCCTCTGCCCCAATCCTAGATATGCCAATGCTAAAAATGTTTCATTACCTCTTCAAGTTCCAGTAGAAACGTATCTGTTCTGGTTTTAAACAGACTCAGCGAAATATTAAAGATATTTTAGGATTTAATAAGGATCTGATACATAATGCTTTGACCAGCTCTCTGCAAATATTATACAAAACTGTGAAAGTAGTGATAAATGTCTATTGTAACTTTTTTCTCTCTAAATACGGACCAATTGAGCATATCTAGGAACTTTAAGGTCACTATTCAACCCATTTAAAATACTGTAGACAACCTACTGTCAGTGATATCGATGCCAAAAGATGCTCGAGTAAGTTTGAACAGAAAAAGCTTCAAATTGAGATGATTACAAAAATAAAAACATATTTTTTTTATTTTTTCCTTTAACCAGTTTATTAGAATTTTCAATGAACAATATACTACCTTTGGGCCTATTAGCATCAAACAATATCAACATATTTTTTGAACGACCAATCACAGCAAATCAATGACATTTACATTGCCATCTAGCTTCTCATGAAACTAGTATTCAGAACTGAAAATGTCCAAATGTAAACATTTTTTTGAGAAAACCTTGAATTTTGATCATGCTTTGTCCTGAAACTTTCATTGCTGTGGTTGATGTAATTTAAGGTAGCAGGGTTAGCCTAATTTACAGTTCTGTGTTCACTGTAACTGGAAGTAGACATCGATTCTCTCCACTCCCAACATGAGATTTTGAAATCAAATGCCATTGCTAATGTCCATGTTCGGTCTCCTCGAAGCCTTCAGGTAGGGCATTCTGCTCAGTGTTATGAAAAAGACTTTTATTGCCATCTCTCCATGGAAATTTCTGAAAGAAAGTAGATGAAAAACAATGCAATTTATTCACAATTATTGCCAACTAGCACTTTCATTAACACTGAAAGAGGATAAGAAATGTTGACTCTGGTGAGTTGGTGGTGCTGATGTACTGTTATGCCCAAATCAATAAAACACACTGTTTCCTATCTTTGTGCACAAAAAGGTCTAACCAAAACATGCGAGAGCAAATGTCTTGACCTCAAGATGTACTATTTTAAAAACAATGTAGCCTACACAGTGAACATGTCCTTGGGGCCAGCGAAGCAATTGAACACTCAAAAGAGTATTTGTTGAATGTGTCTTTTATCTAAGCAGTTGTGATTGCGAACAATACATACCACAGCATGTATAGCCTTTATTAACTGATCAGGACAATAAATCTGAACGTTCCTGTTTTTGATTGATGTTCTCATTCCACTTACTTTTCTTGAATTTTTTTCAATTGCTCCATTTCTGAGAATGAGCCAAATTTTGGAAAAACAGCACATTCTTATGACTGTGCAATTGCTGACAACACAAAAGTACCACAAAAGATTGTCTCGATGGTCCAGATTGAATGAATTATGAGTGTTTAAGTATTGTGTTGCAAAGAAAAAAGAAATGTCAGCAATTGTTTTTACTGAGATTCATAATTAATGACACTTTGACAAGGAACTAACAATACTGGCCGAGTCTGTGCATTGGGCAAAGGAAGGAAAGCTATGTTGACAATGTTCACTCCAAATCAACAAGCATTTGTCTCCACTCAAAGAGCATTATTAAGACCTCAGTGGCAGTTGCAAAGTTATGTGGCTGTAGAAAAACAACCACTATACTCATACTATAGCAGTTATGTTTTTGGGTTGTGAATTAAACATTCAAACATGTTACCTCCAGTATCAGCCTAATGGGGTATAAGAATGTTGTGTTAATTCCTGCTACAAGGATGACGGGTATATTAAACATATGTTCACTTACCTTCGTTCTGATTCTAAGATGGGCATACGGAATAAATTCCGGCTGATGATGGTGGGCCTTGTGTTCCATCTCCCCTGTGTAAGCATTATACATACAGAAGGCTATCGCAGGGCCTGCAACAATGAAAGTGACAATCTTCCAAGTCTTGGCTGATCCTGTAAAACAGAGGAAACAAAAGGTGACAGGGTTTGGTTCCATGTGGATCAAATCTAACTTTGCCCAGCATAAAATAGCAGACAACTGAAGTACTGACATTTTGTCAATGTGAAACTATGGGGAAAGATGGATGAAAGCCTTATCTAAGAAATTCTTTTTTATATACTTGAAGATTAGTGTTCAGATTCAATGAATAAAATGCATATTTGGCTATCGCTCCAGTTTGCCTTTGAAGAATATCTGCTAGGATTGTAAGTTAATGCCCTCTTACTTTGAAGTCATCTTTAGCTGGACCTGAGATGTCCATCGCTGTATCGTTTATACACTGTGCTGTGGGTATTGACCGCAGCTGTAAATACTGACTGTACACTAGTGTCTAATTACCAACGGTAGCAAGCTGTGTGTGTATTTTTGGGATCGATGGTGGTGTCTTACCCTTCTGTTATACCTCATTCAAAACTAGGTCAGATTACCGGCATTAGACTTTTCTTTTTGCGCAAGTCTTCACACCCTTTAAGAAGATAAAGTGCATTTTCCAATCAACCACATAAATATTGCCAACAAGCATCCACTGACTGCAATACTGTTGGCGATGCTTATTATCATTTGGTGAATTCTGGGTTGCTTCTGGACTTGAAAAATAGACCAATTAAGTAAGGACTATGTTAGGCTGGGCACCTCACCTAGGCTAAGTTGGGCACAAATGTAGAGCGACTTCAGATTTGACAGTCTGGTCATCAGATGTATATTTTCCTTTTAGCCTGATCTATCGAACTATGTTACATTATGTACCATTTCCTGCCAACCAATGATATGGCTCTAGCCTTTGGGAAATTTGTGCGCCGGTGGCGTACGTGACTTTTCCATTCACATCATACAAGCTTAATAGCCTAGTGTTATTTCATAGTACTTTCTTAGTACCACTCGTATCGGAGCCTAACGTGAAAATATGCACTTTCGGTATTTATTCCACTTCGATAACATTTTTCAACATATTTCAGCATTTTAAATGTGTGAAAATTACCAACCATGGTCTGCGGATCCAGCGGCTAAGCCAATCTGTTCCGATGCTGCAGCAGATGACCTCCAAGATGTAGTAGAAAACCGTCTTATAGCTGTTCTTAGGGCCAACGCCATTTTGCAATCGTGAGCCTTTCTGTTTGGTGTGAGACCGTTAGTAGGGCTCTAGAAAAGCTATACTCTATGACCCTCGGATGAATAGTCAAAGTTAGTATTGCCGTTATACGATATCTACCGCAGCTTACAATGACGAGACAATCAATGTCACATGTAGAAGATAACATTGACAACCATCAGTAACGTACGCGAATAAAAAATAAAAAAAATAGCCGAACATGATTACACTTTCTGGAGTTGGAATGCACCATGAATAGACAAGGTAAGCCCTTTCATGATTTTAAAGTGTAAATGGTATAACTAGTAAAAATATTGATTCTTCCACTGAAACAGCAAACCCAAAATATGTCAATCTGGCCTACCAATGAATAAATGTTATAAATATGAACTATGATTATCACAGCTGGTGTTAACTTAATCGCAGAACTAGGACCAATGCTAGGCTCTTACTTAAGTTAACTAGTAAGCATAAAATGAATGTAATTTAATTAGACTAGGTCTAAAGTAATAATTATTAAATTAACATTTGATAAAAAGCACATAATTCCGTTACCAGTTATCAAATATTTGATACTAATTTAGAATCCGTACCATTCGACTATTTCTGTTAATCCATATCCCGCTTACTATCTCTCTCCCACATTCATGTAATCACTCCCTATCTCCACCTCCCGTTCTTCTAACTCCTAATCCTAACCGGATTATACAGTTGTTATTCTGCCAATTCGAAGTAAGCTTTCCCATTCATATGGTACGGATTCTAAAGTTAGGCCAAATATATTATAGACAATATATTGAAAAGTCTTTTTATGAGCAAATAATATAGTATTTCTAAATTAAAATTTGTTTCGATATAATAATAGATATGATGCTTCTTTGCTTGTACACTTTGGTAATAACATTGAAGTCCTTTATGCAAAGAAATTTTTCATGAGTATGGTCTGACTGAGATTAGAATACAGTATAAACTAACCCCTAATGGTCGTCTGTTGTTATAATATCTTTTTGTGTTTACATGGGTCCAAAAATCGGGAACTGGGTACCCGAGAGTCGTTACCCATCGTGTATCTGGGTACCCCAACAAAAATTGTTTACCCTTGTGTATCGCAAGTTTAAAGAAATTACACGTTGGATGCTATACTAAATGCATGCTTTACTAAATGAATTATAATTCTCCACTGACACAATGTTTACATGTTAAAATATGTGTAAGAAAGTTGTTATGAAACCTTCCTCAATCATTTCTGTTTGCTTTTGTTTCTTTCATTAATTTGTTAATAACTTCATATAAATAACATCACTTCTATCATCACATTGCCTCCACTGCTTATGTTTGCTCTCCACCTCTATTTAATTAGACCATATAAATATCCAAGTCAGCTCTTAAACAGTTTTTACTAAAAACGCAACAGTAAGTTGCGGGATTGTGCAATAAGGCAATTTGATTGCATTTGGAATAAACATAAATTAGTTAAAAGCCACTTGCGATTTTTATTTTTTAGTTATCCCGTCTATAATCCATTAGTAATATCTCGTAAAATTTCCTTGTCAGTTGTCAGTCTTTCCTCCTATGAAATAAACGAATGAAAAAATAATTATTGTGAGAATTCTTTCAATTTCTTGCATGGTAGCCTAACACCACACTAATTCAATGGGGAAATCTAGCCAAACCATCTGTTTATTTGCTAAAATTGTGACGCAGTTATAAGATATCCATGGAATACTTTCATTAGTGCTGTTATCTTCAACAACATGGTAGCCTAAACACCACACTAAGTCACTGGGAAAATCTTGCCTAACCATCGGGTTGCAAACAAACAAAAAAATCACACTTTGCGTAGTATTCGGGTAATTAATTAGGAACACGGTAGTATCACATCTGCTGGATAAAAGGGTACATGGATACCCCATGCAAACACTTACAACACTCTAATTTTGTTTGATAAAATATATTTCATTTTTCATTTTCAGAAGCCATAGACTACTTTCAGCAGAAGGTGGAAGAAAATACCGATTTGTCTGCTGCCATCGCTGCAATTCATACTCTGATTGAGTATTTAAAGCTAAATGAAGGTAGAGTATGCAAAGGGGGAA
This sequence comes from Apostichopus parvimensis, assembly GCA_000934455.1. Lineage (NCBI taxonomy): Eukaryota > Metazoa > Echinodermata > Holothuroidea > Aspidochirotida > Stichopodidae > Apostichopus > Apostichopus parvimensis. The sequence continues at coordinate 90,495 of KN882708.1, forward strand.
AAAAAGCAATTATGTTTTTAAGAAGCTTTCTTGGGTTTGTTCAACTATTTCTAATAATTTTTACTAATCCATTAAAGTACTGAGATTCTACTTAAAGGGTTCAAAATTTGTAACCAAGACATATAGCTATGTTCATGAATATAAATAACATGCAAAAAAGTGTTAAGTGCTGCTGGTCTATGTTACAGTAAGTTTAGAAAGGTTTATTAGACAGATGGGACTGGCAAATAAGTTGAAACATGATCAAACTATGAATGCTTTGAACACCCTCTTAGTGTTAGCAAATCTTGTTTTTTTTGGGGTATTTTGAAAAAAACAAAACAAGGCATGATAGAGTTATTATATGAAATGAGATTTCGTTATTGTTATTTATATTGTTTACTTAAGTTATATGGCTTGTGTCCGTCTGTTCCAAGAGTCTACAAATCTTTTCAACTTGAAGATAGATCAACACACATAGATTAACAGCTGACCTGAAGATTTGCCCTGCTCAGAGGCTTCTTCTCACCTATAAATAGTCATGCTTTGTCTATATATTTTCTTTTAACAAAGAAGTGTATTTGTTCTATTGCCTACAGCTGCCACCCTAGCCGAACTCCGGGACAATTTGCAGAATTGTATCAAGTGGTTAAAAGACACAGACAGTTCAACAACAGCTATCACATCAGGATGTGAACTATTCTTAAGGTTCATCACATTAACTGCTTTAGACCAATCTGTGAGTACAGTGTGAATATCCCATTCCTCTTTAATATTGAGTACTCTATGGTGTATGTACTCGTAGTATGATTACAACTGTAGCATGAGTACCGTGAGTACAAGTAGAAACCCTCTTGGTATGAGTACAAGTATGAGTAAAACATCCAGAAGGGTCAGTATGGCAGCCTGGAAGAATTGATCCGGTATCACAAAATGGTCAGGTTGCTATACAAGTGCAAAGATGTAAAGCAGTTTTTGTACACAGGAAACATAATATAAACATGAGAAACAAAATTCATAGTGTCCATAACTGCTACAAAACATTCCAACACTAAATTATTTCCTGTATGAGTACAGGTTACTATATACTTAAATACAAGTATGGTCTCAGAGTGTTCATAACTGCTACAAAACATTCCAGCACTAAATTATTTCCTGTATGAGTACAGGTTACTATATGCTAAAATACAAGTATGGACTCAGAGTGTTCATAACTGCTACAAAACATTCCAACACTAAATTATTTCCTGTATGAGTACAGGTTACTATATGCTAAAATACAAGTATGGTCTCAGAATGTTCAAACTGTACAAAACATTCCAACAGTAAATTATTCCCTGTATGCGGTTATTATATGCTAAAATACATGAATGGACAGAAGTACAATACCATAATATTTGTAACAATCCTGGAGGCCAGTCTCTGAATGTATAGTACAGTATCTTATCCCTGTATGCTGTGCGTTTAAATGTTCTAAAGCCCCGTCTGTGAGTACAATAGGCCACTTGTTCTTTCACTGTGGATGAGTATTTCATTCTTGTAACAATCCCATAGGCCAGTTTGTTAGTATAATAGCATTTTCATGACTGAATGAAATACTTGTAACAACCCTACAAGACAATTTTTGAGTGAAGTATGATCCCTTTGACTTGACCGAGTATAGTACTTATAACATTTTGTGTCTGAATATAATCTTTAACACATGTCTCCATACAGCCTCTGACCTGACTTGTACTTTAGTTGTCTAATATACATAAATTCAAGCATTGAATATGATTTTGAGAAATGGGAATTCATTTGAGATGTTTCTCACTGCTCAATGTATTTATAAATTAATTGTACAATTACTACTTAATTATTTTGATCTATTATTCAAAACATTCCTGTAAAACAAACAATTCAAAACAATTCAAAACTTGCGATATATTTCAATGTGTTCTTTTCTAGAATTTTGCTGACTGTAAAACTGTTCTAGTGGAGCGAGGTAACATGTACCTCAAGAATGTGGCTGGAGCTAGAGATAAAATTGCCAGACTCGGTCACCCATTCATCCGAGATGGAGCAGTAAGTCAGTATATTTTAAGAAAGTTTTAGTATATTTTAAGAAAGTTTAACGTGTTTGCAGCAACATTTGAATATTCATGTGTAAAAGAAAGAGGGCTTGATGTTTACATTCTAGCAGGATCTTCTTACTCCAGAGGCTAACTAGAATGAGAAAAGATCAAATGCAAGTTACAGAGCTCCCAACTGACTCGCAATTTGCTAGTTGGACCCGCATTCTAACACCCAAACCCGCTGACCCGTGCAAGCGTCCGAAAAACCTGCATTGTAATTGTCAAGTATACATAAAAAAATTGCATCAAATTTTGACTTAGCAACCATCATTTCTTTAGCATTTAGCATAATAGAGTATAAAACCTCCTTTACAGCATCATTTGAACCTCAAATTAGCCTATATTTCTTTTCATTGGGGCGAGCAGCGAACATTTTCATGCCACGGGAAAGAATAAATTATCACCTACTATTCAATTTATTGATGTTACACACCAAAAAATGCATATTTCTCAGAAAATTTTGGGTGACAAAAGCCTTTCTAAGTGCCACCATTTTACATGTAGGCATCACCAGGATTCCAAAAAAATTCAAAAAGGGAGGGGGACACCCC
>KN882708.1:93828-107154 GCA_000934455.1 Apostichopus parvimensis
TGTTCCCTCTAAAGGTACGGAGTCTGCGGTGCGATGGCAAGAAATTGAAATATGTATTGGCAGGGTGATCAGAATCGCTCAAAATGAGCTGCGTTCTACGAAGAGACCTGTCTATATAGAGCGACTCCAGGGAAGGGAGATCAACGCCAATTATCTTTTCAGCTGACCTGACCACTGCAGATAATCAAGTAATGATGATGAAACAAAGCAAAACAGACGTTGAACTTGTTGATTCCCTGACGGAGAGGAAAAGTATGTCAATTTATAAAGGGTAAACTAATGAGATGCATCATGTTTTGAAAGTATTTTAAAACTAGTTTAATTTCCCCATCTAGTTTGGTTTGTAGATAGAGAATCAAATAGAAATATAGTAGTCAATAATGAACCAATTGTATCGTTTATGTATCAAAGATTTAAAAAAAAAATATGGTGAGAAAGTTGTGGTCAAGTGGTTAAGGCAGTGGACTTGTGATCTAAAGATTGCAGGTTCGAGTCCTGGCCAGATCCTTGCGTTGTGTCCTTGGGCAAGGCACTTTATCTCCATTGCCTCTCTTCACCCAGGTGTATAAATGGGAACCTGTGAGATAAAACTGTCAGCTGGGCGCTGTTAAGCTGCTGCCATGTGTTTGACAGTTTATAGTTGACCGAGGTAATATGTACTCTGCACCACAACACATCAACAACCCAACACTGCCCAGGAAGCATCTAAAAAGTGGCCCCAAAAGTGGGCCAAAGAGCAAGGAATCACAAAAGTAAAATAGAAGATCAAACACAAAAAATAGCAATGGGAGTATAAATCAGATGCAGTCATTGAAGAGAGTGCTGTGTATATTGGAGCACATATAGCAATCATTTCAAGCAGGTTTATAATTAGTAGTTGTCATTGATTGTACAAAGAGCTCAAGAGGTGCAAATTATGGTGATGCGAGATAATTTCAGTGGTCTTTTTGGTGTAAATAATATCGTTATACATATGTAGCTGCACTGATTGATAATGTAGTTGCTGTAGGATTATGGCATCCTCAATGCTTCTGAGGGTTGTCTCGGTTCGATGGAAATATGACAGTAAGCCTATATTAGCAAACGGTGACTTTTATTTACAAACGTTCAACAAGTATCATACAGACATGGACACCACCACGTTGATCTCCCCGGTGGTGGCGCTCTACATCTTTAACTACGTAAATAGATTACACCACAGTTGCCATGTTGAAATTAAGCCAGATTGTAACTACTTTTTCAAATGCAATTTTTTTGTAATCTACAAAGACTTGGCGAAAATGGCAAAACTTACTACAGTGAAAACAAGGAAAGTGGAAACATCAATTTTGTACTTTGAGGCACTTTCTCGAGTTATTTCACCATTTATCAGGGTTATACAGTAACATTCAATGAATGCACAACGTAATAGGCAATTTTTGCCATCCTCAGAGTAGTTTGACTCCTGACTTTTACAAATATAATTCTTTCTGTTTCTGGCAAGACCTGCTCAAATCCATCGATGAAATCTCACAGATGGTAGACTTATATCGTTTAAGATATCCTTTAAAAAATCATTTGTGCTCTTAGAACTACAAAGTTACCTTATATACCAAGCCATGTGTCCAGTAACCTCAAACGCAGAAATATATTTCAATTGCTGTTTATGTTTTGCTAACAGAGACGAGATGGCAAGACGACTAAATGAGGCTGGGATTCCGTCTGTGGTCATTCTTGATGCTGCTGTTGGGTGAGTTACCAAAGCAACATTTCATTATAAGCACCTTTCAAACATTGGTCTAGGTAAAACTGATCAAACCATTTCATTCGTTTGATCATGTTTTATATTATTTTCAAATAATAAAGGAAATGTAGAAATATCAAAATTTCACAGTTTTATTTTGAGTGAGAGTAGATACCTATGTGAAATAGTGCCTGGTGAAAAACTGTTAAGAATCAAAAATACTGTAGGTAATTACTAGCTGTGGTTGAGTGGATAAAGGTGGTAGCATTTGAAGCAATGAGATTCATTAAATTGGAGGTTCCCGGTTCGATACTCGGCCGGATCATAGTAAGTTGGATTTTTAATCCAAGAGCAATCTACCATTTCCCCATCTGAAATGATTTTCTCAATTGAAAAGATTCCAAATTTGAGTTAAAATCTTGAAATGGAAGCCACCCGACATGTGAGTTGTAATCCATAAGCCCTTGCGGGTTTCTTTCACAATTGTGGTCGCTAAAGCGTCATAAAAATAATTGAAAATAAAATAAAACTGTTAGCAAACTGCTTATCCACTAGAGAGCCTGTTGAAGAGAATGTGTAAAAGTAAGTTGGCCTGAGGTTTTGATCCTAGCAGGATCTTCTTCTTCTTCTTCCACAAAAAAAAAGGCTTTTTAGCTTTTGAAGAAGATCCTGCTAGGATCGAAATGTCAGGCCAACTTACTTTTACACATAAAAGTAATTGCTGATAATTATTAGTATTATTATTTTAATGGCTTGTAATTTTAGTGGAGTAATACTGGATGGGTGTGGCAAAGATAGAGAATAGTGCTTTATACCAAGCATAAACATATTTTGTCCGTCAAATGGCTGCGTTAGTTTGGTAGAAATAAATATTGATGAGGTCGAGGAAATTTTTGTTTCACCAGTTTTGTTTAAAGGGATATTCCAGTAGTAGATATCTAAAGGCAAAAATATTCCATACAAGTTGCTGAAATTTGAGTTTTGTAATCATCAGAACTGCGACACATGAACAGTATAATAGGACATAACATGGTAGTATTTTAGTTTTGTCTCTGTCCGCTTATTAACATATTAAATCAATTCAAGAATTGCTATCGAGAAAAGAAGACCCGAAAGCAAAACGAACATAGACACAAATAAACATAGATTTTTTCCGAAGTGTACAGAGATTTGCATGATTTTAAGATTTTTTTCTGAAAATTGTCAGTTTGCTCCCTAAACAGGAGCATTATCCTTCTTTGCTCTCAGAGTTGTATTCTAATGTGTTTCTTTTTATATATTTTTTGATATCTTAAAATTTTTGGCCTTTCTAATCTTCAGGTACATCATGGAGAAAGTTGACCTAGTCCTAGTGGGAGCGGAGGGTGTCGCTGAAAGTGGAGGAATAATTAATAAGGTACAGCAATCAGTAATTTAAGATAGTTTTCATTCTATTTTTTATGGAATCCATGGATAATATTAATCTCGACATAAAGTCATATTCCAACCCCTTTGAGATTTCTGGATTTTGCTCTCCAATATTATTTCATATCCAAGGTCACAAATATACTGTTACTACATATTTTGTTTCTCTGAAGGATGGATTTAATGGTCTGAATGCAAAAAATATTAAGGTATACACTCGGCTAGGAACTTATGTAGGGCAGGCCAATTTCAAATGTTTCGGTGGTTGACAGTTTCTCCACTTACTGAGTTGGTCAAGTGATACGGTATATGTATTGTACTGCTAATGTATGCGTACATTGTATTTTCTGTGTATGATTGTTGTACTGTATAGCCCAGTTTACCTGCAGCATAACGCAAGTACGTGTATACTGCTAGCTGTTTACATTGTAATTGTTATTGAGAATTAGTATAGTACAATAGGCTATTTGCAAAGAGGATGGTACTGCTTGTTACATTGATATCATCGTAATTTTGGCCTGGCTGTCTTTTATTCGCGATCAATCCATGATCAATTGCATGGTCTTAACGAAATTCAGCATATCATAAGCATGTCTGAGGGTTCAAGAAAGAAATGGCCGTATCCTGGCACTAGACCCGGGTCGCCCGGTGGAAGGCCCAGGTTGCTTTTAGTCGGTCCCGATGCAAAAAACTAAAGGATTGAATATTGGTTTCACTGCATACTTTATTGTACACCATTTGGCTTTCCATGATAGCAATATCTGATCTGTTTACATATTGTAGTTTGTACAGTTATACCAGTAGTTTTAATGTGACATTGATCTTGGGTTATTTATTGTAAGCACGGAATAACTTGTCATTATTGGGTATTATTTATTGTAAGCACGGAATAACTTGTCATTATTGGGTATTATGTGAGATCAATTTAACATAACATATATATTGTGATGTCATGGAGTCTTGAAGAGGTACTCTAACTTGCTGCTATTAGGTGAATAAAACAGTGTCATTCGGTGCTCTCATGATAACCCCAGCGGCAGATGGAGTTAGGGCAGTGGTATATATGTTTGAAACGAAGGGAACATTATAGGGTCTTTTGAAAGTTTTGACAAAGTGTCTTTCTAATGTAAAGCTGCTATACTTATCATGGAAAGGTCCACAAAGGAGGCATGGTGACTCCTAGCCTTATTTGGGTATCAGTTCCTGCATCCCATATTTGGAACACTTATTGCTTACGCTAAAGTTAGGTAATTCAGTATTGTTACATAATGTTGTTCACACAATGATTGCAACTGTACAGTTCTATACAATGAGTTTAAGTACAATATCCATGAGCAGGGAAAACATACTACTATCTCACTTGCATTTTTTTATGCTAAAGTGACCATATTCATACTTTCAAACTATGTACTCTTCAAAACATTCTTCCATATTTGATAGTGTTCATCCAGAGCAGGTTACAGGATATTTTAAAAATATGCTGTATTGGCCCCAATTTTAGAATGCTATAATTGCTAGAAATTTTCAAAAAGGTACGTTCCTGGAGGTCTTTACTTTCCAAATTGTTCTCAGACATTCTATATGGAAGCATAAGATGACTGAATATCCCAGTGAGGTAAATTTTCTCCAAGGTGGTAATAAAAACAGTTTCAAAACTTTGACCAAAGGTAACCATATTTGAAAATCTGGCACATTTGGGGCCAATACAGCATATCTGGCCCAGAGGTGTAGTAATTTCGTTAAGATGGCCAGAGGAATCCAGTTTACCCCGGTGCCGAAGGTCATTCATCTTTTTGGATTTTTGCTCCCCTCCCCCTCCCTTGGATTGGTATTTCCACTGCCTCATTTTGGCAAAATTGTTACACCACTCACACACCCACACACAAAGGCCTTCCTCTTACCAGGGAATCCATGACCTTACCCATATCTAATCACCCTTTACAGTAGAAACAGAACCCATGACATGCAGCCTCAACTAACTGGAAAAGGAAGAAACGTATACCAATGCACAGCCTGAAGAGTCAAAGTTGTCGGTGTGACTAATTTATATTCAGCTGAACTAATGTGAGAAGTTCTCGGTTGACCTTCCCATTCATTAACTAGCTCAAATCTTTCTATCAAAACTATTGTTTCCCTGTTCAATAAAACAATTGAATAGGTGTTGCTACACAGATAACGGCACCTATCTATTTGGCTACCTTAGATTAGACATATCAAAACTGTGCTGGCCATTTATCACTATTATCACTATTAGTTTAATATTTTTTTGATGTGGATTGCTAGCAACAAGACTAAGAAAGTATGCACATTTAGTTTATTACTATTTATCTATCAAAAAGCTACTTTTAAGGATTTAACGTAATGGGCGAGAGCAATTTATCATAAGTAGCGATGCAAATATTTCAAGTGCAGCATATCCCTCGGTCTATAGCTGTCGTACGACATGCCAGCGAAAATCTGGAGAAAGTGCTTGCCCCTGTCGCATGTTGTTTTACTCTGACAAATCAAAAAATTGCGTACAGCTAGCACCATCATGAACAAGCGGAAAGTTGCTCGCACATAACACACAGTACAATTACACAGTAGGTCTATAGGATACGCAGAACAGAGATTCAGATTGGAATATCGGACACCTGAAAACTTTTGGTAACAGTACCCAGATCCATATCCTGTTTATAGCTAAGGATGTGAATGCCACATTTAAGGAATGAATCCGTTGCAGCTATAACAGAGGGCGGCATTGATTTTATTTTTAAATCGGGGAATACTTTGAGACAAGATTTGCCGAGAGAATACCTTTAACTTATGATTGATAATTATCCAATGACTGACTAATATTCATATGTCTGGAAGTGTAACCTGCATTGATAAGTAATAATTTTATTTGTCTTTCACATATATGCATTTTCTGTCATCATTTTAAACCACCTTTTATGACTTCTCTAAATAACTGTTCCTTTTCAGATCGGAACCTACCAAATGGGCATATGTGCAAAAGCATCTAACAAACCTTTCTACGTCGTTGTGGAATGTTTCAAGTTCGTTCGGATGATTTATCCTCTGAATCAGCAGGATGTTCCCAATGAATTCAAGGTTAGCTTTTCCAGAAGAAAAAAGTTGTTCATTTCCCTGCTGCTTTGTCCAAGTCCCATCCATGAATGAGTTCAGCAAAACAACTGTCAGGTTTTACCAGTTCTTCATAGGATATGAAAACGTGCATTTTATCTTGTTATAATTGTGTAAAAGTTAGTTGGCCTGATGTAGTTTCTGTTACTTGTCATTCAGCCTCAGTAGATGATCCTGCTAGGATGGAAACGTCAGGCCAACTCACTTTTACACATTCTCTTGCACAGGCTCTGAAGTGGATTAGCAGTTTGCTAACAGTTTTTGTTTTATTTTGATTTTCACATTTATTGTGTAACAGATGCATCCTGGGACTTGACTCTTCCAACAGATGTTAGTTGATAGCACAGTGAAGCTTGAACTGATCCATGTCAGTTTCCATGGCAGTGTTTAAAATGAGGGCGGCAGACAGAGAATCATCTGTTTGATTGTTTGTCGATCGATATATTTTGTGCTTTGGCTGAAATAAAATAATTTAATATCTCGGCATTCCGTTTGAGAAATTTTGGTACCTCTTCATTGCTCCCACAAAAAGGTCACTTTTTGTCAAGTCTTAAAGCAGCATTTTGCGTTTGGTCGCCGTTTTCTATTTTTTTGACATGTCCATCAAGTTTTTTACATATATCAATCACAAAACAGCAAACTAAGATATCAGCCAAGTTCTTCCCTGCCAACATCGTTAATTGGCGAGTAATTAAGGATATTTGCAGAGAATGAGAAAAGTATACACGACAAAATTCCACATTTAAAATTAATCCAATACAGTACCCCAAACCCACTAGTTTGAATTCAACCAATCAGAGATGCAGGTTTAGTTATGAGCCTTTGCTAAAAATAGATTCAAGACTTTGCGTTGGCACAACCAGGGAGTTGTTATGGAACTCCCTGGTACAACTGCCATATAGACTGTACACAAATCAAGCTTGGTGTTGGATTACGTATTGGTTTATGACGTTCGTAGTGTTTAAATATTCATATTATGGGCGAGGTTAATTGGAATCCCAACGGAAAATATCTTGGAGAAAAACAAGTTGAAAGTTGCAAATTTTTCGACTTTTATGCCACCATTTGAAGTAAGATTTAAATAGATAAGCTAGTTATGTATGTCGTTATGGCATAGTGGAGTCAGTGAGGTTGAGAAATATCATAGAAAAGGACGCAAAATGCTGCTTTAAACAAATTTGGAAAGAGTTAACCTCCATGCTGGCCTAGGTGGGAAGCCTTGAGGTCAATTCAGGGGCCTGGATAATATGGGAGAAAGATGTTTTCTCATTTTCTTGAAATCCTTTTGCTAATGAAAGTACCATGAATTTATAAAGACACCAAAGTGAGAGTCTAATGACATAAATTGTCCCCCGGGTTTGATGTCGTAACAGCAATGTACCATGCAACTGTGCTTTTCAAATAAAACCATAACATTGCCTGCCCCCCCCCTGCTTTTATCAAATATAGCATATTTGTTGAAGTTTTATGACTGAACACAAGTCATGGTAATCCATAGAAAGTACTTCAACAATATCTGGAAGGTTTCGTGAGCGTAATCGGTGCTTTGCCATGGTTTTCTTGAAAAGATGATTGGTCATTGTAGTGACTTTTTCTTTTCACTTCACAGTACAATGCGTCGACCCTGAGAGATGGTTTGGATCTTACGAAGGAACATCCGTTGATAGACTACACTCCTCCTGCGTATATCACCCTCTTATTCACTGACCTGGGCGTCCTCACTCCGTCCGCGGTCAGCGATGAACTCATCAACTTATACTTATGAACACAAAAGAGATATCCCGCCTATGAGTGGGATTTTAAGGAAGAATTGCATGTTTTTTTCTTTTAGAAGAAACCTAAAGTTTGAATGGGATCATGCGACAGATGTGACAAAATAGATCTGTGCTGGGTAAAGCTGGATAAATGAATAGTTATCAGTCAGTTTGGAGGATAATGCCGGCAGACCAAACGAAAGGAAACATAAATTTGAGGAAACCTTTTGCTAACAACAGCACAAAGTACACTTTGGTTTGCTGCTAGTATACCTCACTCTACTTTAAATGCGGCTTCTTAAACGGATTTACATAAAAAGAAATGTTATTAGATATTGATTCTAGTATTAATGATAGTAATATTAATCAGCAGTTATTTTTACGACGCTTAAGTGACCACAGATTTGGGAGAAACCCGCAAGGGCATATGGATTACGACTTACATGCCGTATTGGTATTTTTATTAATGCTGCTTGATACTTTAATAAAATAGTAAAGTGAAAGTAAAAATGTTTTGAATTTCTACAAATATGGAAAAGAGCCTGGACAACATAATACATTGCTCATTGACCTTCGTTTGGTGATAAAAACGATATAAAGGTCTGTATGATGAATTGTAATCTTAGTTTGAGTATTATTCAGTAGGTTTGGCCAAATTGCAGACCGAAAGCACAAATCTGCATTCAGGTTACAATGAGTCACTTGAAAGTTGTTTTCCTGACTAGAGTGAAGTCAGTTCTTGCTTCTATGAAGTAAAATATAACATGTTCATTCTAATTAATACAGTATTGAAAAAATATGTCATGTCTGAAAAGTTAGGCAGGTTCTTTCATTAGTCATTTGGCATCAAATATTGTTGGTATTTTGGCAAGAAAATCAGTTGGTACCAGGAATTAAGCATTGTTACAACCACAATGCTAAATTAAAGTTTTATATCTTTAGGTTATTTTATGTAGTTCCGCAAAGATTCTTAGTAGAACAATGCTTTTCTCTGACCTGGACATCTGGTTTTAAAGGGATGAAGAGTACATCTAACTTTTAACATTTGCACTGATCACGGGATATGAGAAAGTTGTGTTTGTTATTATGGAAGCATGAAACTTGGTTATGAAGGCTGCAATGCATTAAATAGTTATGTCATCCTCACTTTAGTGTGTAATGTGAAAAGATCAAAATAAATTAAAACCGTTAGCAACCGTTGAAAAGATGTTAGATATCAAATGACAAAGAAGAAGAATGCAAGAAAAGAGGAAATAAAACATGATTTCAATTGGTTTGTACTTCTTTTGTATTTTGTCATTCAAAGGACGAAGTGTCTTTTCTGTCACTTATGGATGAATTCTTTGACAAGTCTACAAACACAAAGAACCTTTTTGGCATACCACTGGATGGTACCATCTGGGTCTGCCTCGTTGCTAAACAATTGCCAAAAAGGGTATACCCTCCTTGTTTATTTTCAAGGTATTTGTCATTGACAAAAAAAAGCAATATTTCACCTTAAAAGATTAATATTTGTTTGTTTTGTATATTCCTCAGTTTCTCTGCAGTTAATTTTGAGAGAGAAAGATCCACAAAGACTTATCAAGCTCAGACGCACATGTGCGAGCTTCGAACACCGCTTAACGAACATGTTACAGTTGATAACAGAATATTACTGACAATAGCAATTTCTTGCCATCATAAGATGTTATCATCCTCATTAACAGAGTTTTCATGGTACTGTTTGACCATTAGTTGACCCAGAATATCTTTGGCTCTTTATTGCACTGAAACTATTAGCTATTTGCACCTTCAGCACCCGTAAAGCGCATTAACAACTTTTTTTGGAGTCTGTGCTATATAACACTATTTATCATTATTATTAAGGTGGATGTACCTGTCAACTCTCCTAAATTTGAAATGGGTTATCTTTGTAATTTACTGGATCTTCAAGTTTTTAAACCTTTGATCTTTGATCAGCATCCAAAGTCTAATAGCTAACTTGGCCTTCCTAAAGGAGACTTAGCTGTAAGATTCATTTAATGTTAACTTGTAAGCATTTAGTGCTCAAGTAGACTTGATCGATAAAACCTTAACTACTCCACAGACTTTATTTAGTCAAACAGAACAATTATCTACTCCCAAACTCTTGTTTGTGCTATAGAAATGTTGGTATAAAAACCTTCACAGAGGAGCAATCTCAATATGCTCAAGTGAAGTAACATTTATGAATTACATTTGTGGATATTTCAACAAATCCACCATAAACATGAATATACATATCAATTCATTAAATATTAGCTTTTTTTCAATTCCTCATTTCTTGAGCAGACTTGGTTCCAGACACCCAGTCCAGCATTTTCAAATCCTCAAATCAAGGGCAGGCTTGGTTCCTGTCCATCTTGTCCAAATCCTCTATTCTGGGCAAACTTGATTCCAGTCAATGTCTGATGACCTCTGTTTTGCTTCTTCTTGTTCCTCGAGAGACATTATTAATGACGGCATCTATGCCATCTCAATCCATCCCCCTCTCTCCACCTCTGCATCTAATCCATCAAACACATGTCTTGACAAGTTTCTCGCAAGCTAATAGAAAAGTGTCTTTTTAAAGGGATACTTTGATGGAGGTCCAGTTTTCTTGACCCTTGTATAATCTAAATATTCTTGATAAACTTCCAACTGAGAGTCATCCTCATACTCCCAATGTATCTTGAGGTTCCTTGGTAGATCTTGCATACTCAGTTCGTCAAACTTGGTGGTATCTTTTACAGGTTCGTTGTAATAATCTACCACTGCTTTCACAGTTGACATTTTATCAAGTAGAAAGTTTGGGACGTCATGGTTAAAACGTTGAAAACACTCCGTAAGAATCTGAAAGAAGCAATGCATGCTAGGATAAGAACAATGGCCTTTTCACAAAGGATTGCTTATAGTTTTCTAAAACTTTGAAGGATTAAAAAGTATTCATGGTGCACCAAATAGTGATCACTTAGTATCTACATACATCATTTCAAATTATGATATGCCTTGAGACTTATGAAAATTTGAAATTCAGTAAACTTGAATTTCTATTATGTTAAGACTATTCGTTTTCAAGAATGTACTATTCGGTGTCAATAATTTCAATAAGTGCAGTACAAATTCAGGCAATAACTTGAAGGTGGTACAATTGTGAACACTAAATGAAAGAGTCCATGTATTACAAAGTTCTATCAACATATTGTGACCAACATTTACATCTCTATCCTTATGACAGGTTAACCTCCTTGCTGGCGTGTTTCCTTTTCAAAGCGTTTCTTAGTACGAAGTGCTGTATGCTGATACAGAAATCTTCTGCTTTCACTTGAAATAGGAAATATGTGTCATTCTCTTCTAGGTTTCACTTCTAAGTGGATTTAAATATTCTGTGTGCACTTACTTAAGATGAACATACTGCTTGTTAGCCAACATTTTGCTATAATGCCCACAAATTATTTGTAGAATAATTCTACAGTAATAGGTAAGATCAATCACCTGGAACTTAGTGGATACATCTTTAAGCTCTTGCGACATCCAGTTATCTGAATTTAATTCTGGAAATACTTTTAAGGTGATTTCCAAAATAGCATCCTCAAGATCTTCTGGAGGGCTGTAAACTCTTTTTCGAGTTTCTGGTCTGAAAATAAGTAAAAAGGAGACATAAAAATCATTGCAAAGTAAAACAGACTTCAATCAATTTCACTTGTGCACTTGTATCACAATTCAAACTATGCTGAATTATGAATGAATAAGATAGCTCATCAATATGAACAATGGACATTCCTTGGAAAAGTTACATATTAGTACCAATCTTTATGATTTTTTTTAGGGTAACCTCATGAAAGAGACTTGCAATTTCCAAATGCATTTCTGAAATTGTGGTTATGTAATGATCAAGTCATGCCAGAGGCTAACAGAAGAGCATGAGAAGAACTGGGAAGGTTTATCTGATTATTTTAATAAAATGTTTTCAGCACTTATGTCAAAGGACTTCCATCCCTGTCCCTCCCCTAATGCTGCACCGCCCTTACACTTCATGTACTTCAATGATATAACAACATCCACTTCTCTAGTTGTTGAGAACTTACTTTTCGATGAAACTTTCCCTCTTCTCTTGTAGTAAGTCCATGTATTGAGGTTCAATTTCAACAATCTCTTCTTCTTCCACCTCAGCTGCTGGACCACTCCCACGAAGAAATCTATTGACCCAAGACCTTTCACCTTCTGACCTTATATCATCAATCATTAAAGGAGTTGTTGAGGATATCTAAAAAAAGATAGACGAAGTAAAATTGGCCAACACGTCATGTCCTGATGCAATCATAGTGAGAATACCTTATTATGCTGCTATTATGATTATTACAATACCATTTATTACAGTCATCACCACATCTGTACCATACGTCGGAAATATCATAAGACAGGTGTACTCCATTCTGCTTTCTTCACGGGTTGTATTGCTCATGCAAGAAAGAATTATTCTGCATCAAAGTGGTTCCCACCATTATATTACATTTAATTTTAATATTTAATATATTAAAACAAGACCAGCACCATAGCCTATAGCCTTGTTTATCGACTTTCGGTCATAATCTGTGAAATTCATGAGTTGGGGGGTATTCTGCAATTAAGCAACCACTTAAAGGTTAGCTGGTTGCATTTCATTAAATACTTGATTAAACTTAACGAGAAGTAACTTACCGCTAGTCACCAATACTGACAGTGTTATTAACGTTACTAGTACCTGATGCACGAAACTGAGTGTACGATACACACCAGCCTAGGCTAGAAGGATCTCTATGTATTCAAACGTTAGGCAAGCGATCATAAATTATCAATGTTCAAATTAAGAACTTAAAGTCGGACAATATACATACCTTTCTATACAATGTTAACTTAGACATTCTCAATGGTACCCATGATAAACGTGGAGCTATCAAGCAGACGCAACGAAGGGGAAACGACATTTTTATGCCAGCTTGAGAACACGTTCGGCCGAATGCAAGATTTGGGTTGCACACTCTTGTTACTACGTCTCTTCTATTGATTGAGACATAAAGATAACGAGAAAAAAGGCACGATTTTAATAAAGGTGGGGCTTATTCGCAGGGCAGCCCTGCGAAAAGCCAGACACAAACATCTTATTCGCAGGGCAGCCCTGCGAATAGCCGGACACAGACACCTTATTTGCAGGGCTGCCCTGCGAATAGCCAGACACATACACCTTATTCACAGGGCAGCCTTAAACTTGGTTAACGGGCTCAGTAACTTTTGGGGCTATTCGGGTTTGCTTTTTGGGCACCAGCTGGCTTTTGGAGAGTC
>KN882708.1:107729-120117 GCA_000934455.1 Apostichopus parvimensis
AAATTGATATCAGTATGGGGACCCGAGAAATTTCCTAATGAGCCAGTTTCTTGGGGCCCACTGTTCCATCCTTTCATATTCTTAATCACTGCCTACACCTAACGTTAGCATGCCTAGGCAGTGGCAAACCATTGGTTAGTCCATTTAGCCTAGCCCAACAGTAACGCTTGCGACATGTACTTTAGGCTAGGCTACCTACGTTAGAACTTACAGACTTAAGCCCTAGGGCCTAGGCCCCTAGGGCTGAATCGTAAATTTAATGTGCAAATGCAATTAAGTTCTTCTTATGTCAGTCGGTTCATAAACAATATTTTTCTTATAATTCATGACATTGAAAATGTAGCAGGAACATTTCTCCATAAAAAAAAACGGCAAAGATGGTGAATCTGATTAAAGAAATGAAAGAACTTCGGGTTTGCGCGCCGTTAAGGTGCAGAGGTCAAATGAATGAAGTCACATCAAAAATGATGTCATTGAAAGCCAATAATAAACCTATTTTCAAAATCGTCACAGCCCTGCGAATAAGGTGTCTGTGTATGTTATTCGCCGGGCTGCCCTGCGAATAATCACTTCGTTTAATAAAATGCCAACATAAATATTTATTTTACATCCAAAACAGATAAATAAGGAAAAAGACAAAATTTCGAGATGAAACGTTTCACGTCTTGTAATACATCGTCAAAACTTCGACATAAACAGCTGAAATACCAAGAATGGGTTTCAAAATTTTGAGAACAGTGCACAATTCCGCCAGAAATTATTGGCATTTTAAATTAAACTTGTCAAACTGTGGGGAATTTTGACTAAAAAATCTTGGGGTTGGGCGGGGTGGTTTGTGGGGGGGGGGGGGAGTAATCCCAACAACAAAGTTATGACTTATGAAGTCCAAAAAAAGGGCAACATTTATCTTTTACCTCATACAGTAGATCAAAATGTTGACTTTTTATCTTTTTTTCTTTCCTATGTCCTTATTAAGCCACTGTAGGAACTTGTCGAAATTTCGACTATATTTATCTGCAAATGCTAATTATTTTATGTTGTGAAAATCGAAAATCAATCAGGAAAAATCTAGCATATTTTTGTAAATTTTATGGTTACTCTAAATGTCAAAATAGGTACGTGGTGGCGGGTATTTCAACATGGAATCTCAATCTCTAGTCACCAATGTTCTCGCAAAGACAGGTATATTATTTGTTGAATATGTCTGCATATTACTTCAAATGCTTGTTTGTCGAATAAAATAATTTGTCTCCATTCCAGTGTTTGCTGTCATCTGTGGAGCGTTATATGCTAGGCCAACCGTCTGGCGAGCAGCACATTAACATTGCGTACACATACGACTAGCCTAAGCCCTCAGTTATAGTACTTAGTGCTAAGATTGACTAGCTTATGTGTACAGTACAGTAGCTCTAAGTTTGTTAATTTAGGCCTAACATTAGAACACGAATATCAATTGCTTATTGTTACTACTTTACTATGTTAGGCCCAGTGTGCATTCATACGTTTAATTTATCCTTAACCTAGACAACAGAGAGTAGCTCCATAAATAAAGAGAAAGAGGAGAATGCTAACACATTGTTTTGCCTGATCTACCATAAATTATATGTACCCGGGCCATAGTCCAAAAACATTCTGCATGTCACCAACACTAGCAACAGTCTGCCCATTCTCAGCAGATTTTCATTCACCACTTATATGTCATTTGCTAGGGGAAGGAGTGGTCTTACGGTACCAAAATTTAAGATTAACGGTTAGTATATCTCTCACAAGTGACTCCAGCATGGTGTTTGTTGAGTTAAAACAAAATTCAGATGTCTGCAATCGCCAAAGAAAGCAAACTTCTCAATACATTTGCAATGTTTGCTTGTCATGGGATGTCACCCTGCTCTATGTTCAATTATGAGGGAAGCATGTTCAAATTCAAAGTGTAGCATAGTGGCTTGTCAAATTTTTACCCTGACAAAACCTCTAAGGCCTGCATTAAGTTTGACACAATTTTGATCTTTTCTGAATGGTTTCATTGTAGGCTTTCTTGAAAAGGAAGACCTGTCACAGCGAATGAAGAAACTCTTTGCACAAGTTGATGATTTGAAAGGAGAAATTAATCAAGCAGTTAATGACAGATATGTTCATTTTAAGCCAAGCTTGGACACAATGGGAGAGCTGAAAGGTAGAGTAACTGGCATTGAACGTGATGTTTCAGAGCTGAAGAAGACTCTTAAGGTTTGTACCAAACAGACCAATCCATAATATGATGAAGTTCTGATGAACATTGTTACAATTTTCAACAACTATTGTTTGAATATTTAATTGAACTTTGCTCGATGGTTGAGGGGGCTTTTTTTGCGAGTTTTGCCACATCCCCCACCCTCTCCCCTCCCTGCCCTTCCCATGTTATGTATATATGTACTGCAGTACCATATTTTATAGTTACAAAAAGTCAAAGTGGAAATCTGTGTCAATAACAATGCCTACCCTGTAACACTCTACAGTATGGTCTACTTAAAACAGTTTGTGGGATTTCATTGGTAGCATTACGATATTCTTTCTAGCTCTAAATTTACTAGCAGGTTTAAAGCAATATTTCTCTGCATTTATATGGTATGAAGTATAGCTCCTTAAAAGCCTTACCCTGAAAGCTCCCACTGCCCCCCCCCCCCCTTAAAATCTAAAGCTGAAGCATTTGGTCAAAAGTAGCCTAAAAAAAAGTTTGCAAAAGGAAATTACTGTACTTATTACTTTAGCAACCCTCAATGTAGAGAGAACAAACATACTGTGAGATGAAAAATCTTTTTCAGTATCAGAGATGGTAGCTTCCCACAAAATTCATAAATTGTCTCAATTATTACATATATGATATTCTTAGAAACAATACAACTACAACTTTTGTATCATGATTACTTTTTGACAAATGTGTTGTCTGCAAGTCCTAACGTTATGATATTGGATGCAAACACATCTATAGCACAAACTTTGTTATCTCTACACAGGGGAAAGTAACAGTACAAGTAATTGTTGTTAAACAATATACTTTGTGTTCATTGAGCACTACAGATGCAGAGACTGTTTCCAGACAATGGGTACAGAACTATTAGCCAATCAGGTCACACAAAATTCGGAAAAGCGTCATCCGCTACTTTTAGCATGAAAATCTCTGTAATGGAAATGTTGTCACTCTGTACCTTGCAGTTGATTGTTAAGGTTTTTTGTTTTTTTTCAAACAAATTCAATCATCTGTAAAAGTGGAAGAAATTTCTGTTCTTTAGTGAAGAAGTTGTGTTGTTTTATGAAAAGAAAGACAGACGTTCATTCAAAATATGTGTTTTGTCATGTTTTGGATAGGCCTAGTTGTGAGTGTGTACTTGGGGTTGCTACTGTGTACTTGGGGTTTGTTTCTCAAAACAATAGTTGCGTCCGCCAGACACAAGCAATTTGAATTTTGTGCGTAATCTGGCTAAAACATTACATACCGGACGCAGAATCCTGGTTTGTAACATTGCTGTTTGGTGCTGTAGTCTTGAATTTGAGCAAAGTGGTAAGTTTTTTTCTAGATTTTCTGAAGCAAACTCTTTGAAGTGTGTAATAATAGGCTGTGACTTAAATGCAATATTCAGCATGTGTACATGGCAGAAGTCATCACATTTTCAAATTGTGCAACTAACTAGTTTTCCAACGTCATCATTTGTACAACAATTGAAATGAGAACATGAAGTAACAAGATCTTTTTCATTATTTTGGTTTGTTTTTTCTTGTATCTAGTTGGAGACTAAGGTGAAACTAAGAGATTTAACAGAAGTGAAGGATATGATGGATGAAGTCTGTGCCACTATAGTAATCCTTCAACTGTTGAATCAGGTAAGGAAGGAACTTCTGTAAAAGACCTTATAGGGGCAAATTCTTTTCAGGGAACACACACAATGCTGGCTTACTGAGGATGGGCAAATTTTTAGGGATCTTCTGATCATCTGAGATGACCAAATGTCTGTTCGGACAACCAAAATAAGTTTGCAGGTTGTCCAGGTGCACTACTATAGTTGTTTAAATCAAATTCTGATTGCATTTGAACTAAGTACCTCCTTTTCATTCAGGAACATTCTACACTTAATCAATCATAAAGTAATTCTGTAATTATTTAATTAATTGTAATTAATAATAGTTGAACGAAAGTTTTAGATATCAAATGGTACACTTTGAGACAAAGTTTGACTATACATTAAATTTTAATAACTTTAAATGCAAGGTTGTGCTCATAAGTACTTTGTGTGTAGTTGAGAAAGGGTTGGGGGAGGGGTAGCATACCAGCCCCGTCCCCTCACCCCTCTTGACATGCTGCAGATATTTTGAATATATAAACATCACAGCTAAAACTTTTCCACAAAGTAATGTATGTTCCCGATGCATATATGTATATATATAGATATATATATGTTATATGAGAGTGGTGTGTTATCCTGTTTGTTTTTATCTTGCATTTTATTTCAGATCCACAACGACTTTGGCCGTTTCAAAGATCATCTCGTAAACAAAGAATATGTTGAATCAGCTGCCATTCTGAGTAATGTTGTAAGTTTTGTATCACAATATACTTTATACTTCCTTCACCTGTCTCCACGCAGATCTAACATTCTCTAAATCTCTTTTGTAACAGCCTGTGCTAACTTTTGAGCAATTATTTTTCAGTGGTGCATTGTGGGTCATACTAGACATAAAGGTCACCAACTTTGTGTCTTGAAGTTCTTTCAATTGTTATTGTATTACATCGTGGTTGTAATATCTAGAAGACTTTTAGAACGCCATCTATACAAGAAGTTATTAAGGCACAGTACAATTGAGAAACAAAAAACAATAATATAATCGCACTGCAACCGGTGCTTGCTGATTGTAGGGCCACACATTATGCCAAATTCTAATTTCAGATGCTGTTTGCTGATTTGAGCAGCAAGCTATAATATTGTACCTGGCAACTGCTGTACATAATCTGTAATGAAAAGACAAGCCAGCCCTTTGGAGAGACCACCATTGATTTAAATTCTCCAGACCTTTTCCCTCAATTTTAAGAAATGTTTATGGAGCTGGTTTAGAGCATAGCTCAATGATATGCTGCAAAGATAACTGTATCCATGTTAGCTGGTACTTTACCTACCAAACACTCCATGAAAAGTTAAAGAGAATGAAAGCAGTTTGATTGAAAATCTCATAATAAAAATCTGTTGATTGAAGCATCATGGCTTGATGTAATGTGTGCTAGGATCCTCAAATATAGGTTTGTTGAAGTGCAAAGGTCGCCTAAAATTTACTCTGAAAATAATGACCATACTGTTGGGACCAATAATGGATATGCAGACCATTCTAATATTGCATATTAAATAAATAACCTGATTGTCTTTGGGAGGTCAAAGGTCACTCAAGGTCAACAGGTTACCTTGACAGAGTTAACCTGGCTCAGTTGGCTGACTCTGATTTGTTTTTATGCTTAGAATCTTTGATTTGGAGTTTTTGATTTTCTTATTTCTAGACAAACAATTATCAGAAGCTTTCAAATTCACCGTTCTCTGAACATCAGATCGTTGTCGCTTTACATGTAAGTATATGTGGTGTGAACATAACATTGATTTAGGGAACACAACACTGTTGTTGTGGTGCATGTAACAGGCTGGTCTTGTTGACATGTTATATGATGTTGGGTTATTACTAGGTACACTGTACCGGTTCTGTTAACAAAATTAACATGAGATTGATGTTGCTTGAAATGATACATTTTATTAAATAATGGTTTTGTTGGACATGAAATTGATATTGTGGTTCATATTACAGCCAGTTGTGTGGACATGGATTTATGTTGTGTTAAACCATATTTTTAAAAAGTGATTTTTGTATTGAATTGCTTTGTGATGCATTCAAGAAGTGATTCTGTGAACAGGAGACTGATATTGTGTTGTACGTGTAAATTCTGAGTTTTTGGAAACTACAATGATGCTTTGTCACATATATGATACATGTATTAGCTTGTTGCGTGAACATCGGGTTGAAGTTGTGTTTTTTCTAAGTACAGCATATATTAACATGAGAATGATGGTGGTGGTTCATGCATGTTGGCATATAAGGAAATATGGATAAAAAATAATTTATTTATTTTATTTATATTTAGGTTTACAGTCTTGTTCAGTGCAAAGGCCCTCTCACACAACTTTACAACTTAACCCTGGTCATTGGTAACTTGTCACACCTACACACCAAAGTGTGCACAATTCAATCAATCTCTCCTGGGCCATCAGCCACAACCACGTGTCCCCCGGGGGACTTCCCATAGGGTGCAGCCACAAACCGGCGCACGCAACTATATTTACAAGTTACCTCGCAAGTCCCCATTTATACACCTGGGTGAAGAGAGGCAATGGAGATAAAGTGCCTTGCCCAAGGACACAACGCAATGATCTGGCCAGGACTCGAACCTGTGATCCTTAGATCACAAGTCCACTGCCAATAACCACTTGACCACAACGCCCTCACATAATGTTTTCTTGCAGATGGAAACTATCAGTTTGAAGACGAGACTCTGTGACTGCCTGGATCAGATGTGGTACAACTGCATTGTCTTCCACAAAACAGAACCAGCAGCAACCTTGACAATAGGTACGAACTTAAGGTGTCCTCTCTTGGACGTTTTATCCATTACTTCATTAATAAAACTAATTATGTAAATTATTTCACAGCAGAATGCATTGGTTAGTTAGCAATGCCTCTAAGTGCACCTCTATAATTTAGAGAAATAAAGTAACCGCTACAAATTTCAATTTTTTTTTTTCAAAATAAAATAAAACTGTTAGCAAACTGCTTATCCACTAGAGAGCCTGTGTAGGAGAATGTGTAAAAGTAAGTTGGCCTGACGTTTCGATCCTAGCAGGATCTTCTTCAGAGGCTAAATGACAAGTAACAGTAACAGAAGGTACAAAAACACACACAGAATACAGACAGGTTAATGAGCATGGTGAACACAAAGAGATAGATGTAAGGGGATTAGTGGATGGAGAGAAGAAAGAAAGAAACCAACAGGGGAAGAGGAGAGGTAGGAGATAAACAGTGGAGGGACAAAGAGAGGATTAAAGGAAGGGGGTAGGGAATAAACTGGAAAAGGACAAAGACAGAAAGGTGTGGAGAAAAAAGGGTGAAAGAGAGCTAATTTTTTGTTTTGTTAAACTTAAAATGGTTAGTGAAAATATTTTTCCTTGTTCAATACTATAAACAAACTGTTAGACTTATCTTGTATAAGTGTATCAAATTCATCTAATTTTATGCACCATTTTTTTTATCATATGCCGCATAAATTATCACCCATTATCATCGTCATTCTTTGGACATCCTTTATTGGCTACATATTCATACCGTTCTTTATGTTTCTTTCGTCATCAGTCAAAGATCCACAACTTCTGAATATGTTAGAGGCGATGCAAGTGATGGACGTCTTACGCTGGAGATTGAAATCATTCGGTAAGAGAGTTAAGCCATTTAAGCTTTCTAGATAAGTTAAAGTCCACACCTCTGGGCCACTCTTATGAAGTGTCATTTACCTAATGTGTATCCTATTGATATGCAACATATCTTGAAAATACTTCGATGGGTGGTCATGGACAAAATAGTCTTCGACCCAGTTTTAAAGGAGTCTTATTGAACCATATTAACCAAGTAACCAATCAAAGTGCCTTACATTGGAACAAACACATGAATATTTAAACCTACCATTCTTCGGTAAAGATTAAACGAACATCTTCTACCGGTTTTAGCGTTGTGTCATCTTTCAATGGGTGGATGAATCAAAATTTGAGACTTGCCTTGACAGGATGTCGATCGTTATATGTGTATTTCATAGCTCAAGGAAAAATAGTTGTTTGGGTGTTTGGAATTTTTCCAAAGCTATTCTGGTTTATTCAGCTTTGAAATGAGCTCACCCTCAGGAGTGCTCCTTTAAGGCTATATACTGATGATGACATTGGGTGCAACGTGCAGCCATTAGTGTTAATGTTAATCAGTGTTTGCAAGGGTTATCCGGGTATCCAGGTACCCACCCGATGCTCTAATACCCGGTTCCTTATTTGTTACCTGAATCCTTTAAATTTGTTTATTGAATGTGTTTATTCCTTTTCTTTTACTTTTTAAGAAGTTAAAAAATGTTTCGAAAGCTACAAATTTTTAAAATAACAGGTTAATTGAAAGAAACAAATTTATGCAAATTGAAATTAACGAACATGTATGAACATGGAAACATTGTCAGAGAAAAATACACTTATATATTATAGCATACAATTTGCAATTTATTGAAAATAGCTATACCAGAAGGTAAATAGACAAATTTCTGGGTACCCGGATACCCGACGGGTAACAGCCGCGGGTACCCGGTTCCCAATTTTTGGTACCCGAGTAAACACTAATGTTAATCCATTGTTTTATCACTTCTCAAGCAAAACATGTTGTTTTAACATGAATAAAGTAGTCCAGCCACATTTATTGGTGAGTCACAGATATCTGAGGGGTCATTTTGCAAAAATTACGACTGGTACAGAAATATAACCTGGGATGATAACAGCCTTCTTATTAACAGTGTAACATACCAAATTTAATTTTTTTGCCCGAATTCATTTTTTGATATGTGACGTCATCATGATTGTTAATGGTAATATGAACATAATATTACATCTTCCTTTTATAGCCAAACTCTTCAAAGAAACTATCATAGATGCCATAATCTTAGATCCCTCCTCAGATGTGACTGTCAGTCAAGCCAAGCAGGTACAGTCGGTTTTTGAAGTCTTTGAAGGTTACAGAAATTTTAATATAAATTTATAATATAAATTTAGTATAGATTAAATCTTGTGATCAGTTTGCAGAAAAAAATTGCAATATTTGGAGGTGGGTTTTCTACAGTACATGTACCATTGATAATATAATCTATGTGGTAGTAATATTTTTTTTTTTTTTTTTTGGTGGTGTTTGCACATCTGTATTTTGCAATATAAATAAGGGTTGCACCTCATTTGGCTATCCTTGTATTACTTTGATCCCTGTTTCGGTTTTTTTTTTTTTTTTCATGTTGTTTGACTGAAGGTTTTAACTAATAGCTGACTCTACATTTTGAAATCAGATGTTGATAAAATTGCAAAAGTAGGAAATAAAATCATTTTTCAATACTCGTTTGGAATTTGTGTCATAATTTGTTTGTATTGCAGGAAGTTTCATTGCGAGTGACATCCACAGACAGCAAGAATGTAGTCAAACCTCCCCAAGAAATGTTTGCTCAGCTTCAAAAGGCTCTCGAGTGCATCCAAAAGCTCTTCTCACGTTGTAGATTCGAAGAAGATGGTGAAACGCAGTCATTAATGAAAATGTTGGGTAAGTTTGTTTTCTATATCATGATGAAGTATTTGTATAAATTTAAGAAAAGATTAAGTTTTTGCTGTCACTTGTCAATTCAGCAGGTCAAATCCAGGTAACATCAACAATCCAGTCATTTTCAGACCATAGGACATACATTTTGGTAACTGATACCAGGGATAACTCTCTGATTTGATTGCTCAAGAATTTAATCAAGGCATTGCTGGTCTTGTTTGTCAAAGCTGTAAAATGAAGACAATTAGTTACTGCAGACAGTTATAACTCCCTTGAGTCCCTTTTATATTACAACAATCACACCTACCTCCCTCTTTTTTTACCCCCTCCCTCCCCTCTCCCAGAAATGAAAACCATTTGGCTGCTATTAAATGAATTACTGCCGCTTTTGCACTCGTCCAAAATAAAATTAATTACTTTTCCATATCTCAGAATGAGAACAGCTTTCCAGGTAGGATTTGAATCTCTAAAAGTACAAGTTTGTTAACTATTCAGTTGTGGATCGGCCTTGTAAATATCTCTCTCAATATTACTCTTCCAAATAAATCACTTTTTTTTTTATGTTTCAGGTAATCTTCTTTGGGGTGAATTATCAAAGAGTCTGATTAATCACTGCCTAATGCCGTCAATACCAACCTTAGCAGCAGATGTAAGTTTGGCTCTTCAGTCCTATATTTAAAAAAAATATTACTTTGTATCTGAGAAATCAGAATTAGATAAATGAAACTATGCTTCTACCACAAGAATTACACGACCTTAAGTTTCAGGATTTGCGCAAAAAGGAATTCATATGTCAGTTCTACTAATTTAACAGACCAAGCCTTTTCAAAGCAGCTTTAGTCATTTCTTCTTTCTCAATATTTTGTTCCTATTTCGTTTCCTTCTCAAACAGCTGGAGGACTATAAGACAACCATCAGTGCCACTCAGCAGTTTGAGGAATCCCTGAGGAAACTAGGTAAATATATCTCAGGGTTTCTAACCAGATATGTTCAGCCGTTCTGTCTCGTTTTTAGCAGGTGCTGTGTTATTTGCCAGAAATAACTCTGGTAAAGGTATAACCTGTTGACAGATTATGCTATGTACTATCAGTAAATTTCGTATGAGTCCAAGAAAAAAACTATGGATAAATTATCAGGAAACATAAGAACTTTGTGATCTGAAATTGTTTTCAATTTCAGCCGTTTGGTTCTGTTATTGATATAATGCTAAATGAACCCTGTAAACAGCGAAGTTTCATACAAAGATTTGAAGAGTCGACATCAGTAGTAACATTCCCCTAAGATATATATATATATGTAGTAAGAGTCTGTACTAATGTAATACAAGTATGTGATGGTTTACTTGGAGTCCTGAAAGACAGTTAGTTTGCAATGCTAAGCAGCTCCACGTGTCTGTTGGAAAAGCTGAATGGCTTATAACTTACACTTCACGTTGGGTGACTACAGATTCAGCTTAATTGTGGAATCCTTTAACTACTTGGGAGACCATTTCAGATTGGAGAACCATGTAATTCTGTCGATTGAAAAGAAACCCACCTTGTTTTATCCAGCCTGGGCTTAAAAGCCATATTCTAGGTTTCATTTGACGTGAATTACTGACCTCAACTTTCTCTTCTGCCACATACATTTTCTTGACTTTTCCCAACTCCAGATTTCATTGGACATGAAAAGCCTCTACTTGAATATGCAGAAAATGTCAACATTCATTTTGCTACCAAGAAGGTTTGCTCCTTTGTATTTTTATAATCTTTTGATTTAAATGAAGTCAGACACAGTGCCTTGCTACCAAGAAGGTTTGCTCCTTTGAATTTTTATAATCTTTTGATTTAAATGAAGTCAGACAGATTGCCTCTTGATATCAAAACTTTATTTTGCAATCAACAACAAATGTTTCCAAGTGTAACAAGTATAGATTCACCTGTTATGATAACAAGTAATAAATATAGTGTATTAATTTATTTGTTGATGAATTAATGTCTAATTGATCAGTTATATATAGTTTTGCAGGGAGAGTGGGAGAAAATGGAAATGTCGCCACATTTTATGAGATTATTGTTGTGACCTTCAACATTCTTCAGCTAACAAATAAAAACACATGTGGACCAAGCTAGATGGGCGTACATAGAGAAATGTTTCAGGTACTCATATTAGTTAGCCCTAGAATGTGGAGTTGGAGGGGGGAGGGTTGGTGGGGGGACATGGTTTTAGATACTCACAAGCTCATTAGGGCTCTTTAGTTGTGCTTAATTTGCAAAATTTACTTATTTATATAAACAGTTTTTAACGCCATTTTACAGTTTTATGATGTCAATATTTCCTCTTCTCTCCAGTGCCAAGAGATCTTAGTAATGGCCAGGGACCTCATGAAGCAAGATCTTTATACATCAGTGGAAGTTGGAAAAAGAAAAACAGAGAAGAAAAAAATCAGTGAATTTGTAAGTTTTGTCACAATTTTCAAGGGAATCAATATCAAAATGTTATCGAATGTGAACCACGGACAGATGGTGCATTTTCACCTTTAGAGATGAAGTAGGATTTTATTTTGCAAAAGATAATCCTCATAAGGGCAGTCCACTAACATATGATGGTAGGATGCAATTGTATAACTTTGAGGAGGAATACAAGAGATGGCTTGTATATTTTCAAGTAGAAGGGTTCCCCTCCCAGTAAATGGAAGTAAAGTTTTATATATGAAGCTTGTCGAAATGGAATCGTTATTTGCCAGACTTGTTTGGTTTTCAGTTTCCTGCTTGCAAGATTAGTAAGAGCACGCAAGATCTACTGGAGCTGGCCGAGGAGACTTTGCGTCAGGCATCGTCAAAAGGGTGAGGCAGAGGCAGATGATAAACTGGGAAATATTTCCAAATTTTGTGCAAAGAGACACAAAGACAGGTTACAGAATTTATAAGCAGGAATCTTTGATTTTTTTGAAAAGTAGCTAATTTTAGTAAATAAAACTATTTATGGTACACCTGTGTGGTAATGACATTATTGTTGTTGTTGTTAT